>PVKZ01003636.1:0-121050 GCA_004027375.1 Macroglossus sobrinus | reverse complement strand
GTCAAATCTCTGCCTTGGGCCCCAGCATCCCTGCCTGCATCTCTCAGAGGGGATCCTCACATGTGCTTCCCCAGTCCCCACAGTGTACTCTGCTCCACACTAATCAGTGATGGCGGAGGTGGCTGAATGTCCTGGCCTGTCCTCTGGGGACAGTGAACCTTGGAGCAACTGCCAGCAGGGACAGAACTTCTGGCTGTTGTTTTCTGTTGGTGTCAGGCATTTCTTGGTGTCGCACACCCACCAGCATAGAGAGAGCCTACTGTGCTGACTTCAGATGAAATGGAGCTGCAGGAAACCCTAGGATTTTGGAGAAGGTGCTGTAAAGCTCACGTTGGCCAACCATCTTATGTTACAGGTAGAGAATATGAAAACTCTTGAGAAGAATGGACCTAAGTCACCAAAAAATTTTTAGACTTAAGACAAACATAGGCATTAGTTTAATCTTTATTTTATCACCTGTTCAAGTTTAGGAAGAAAACATCACTAAGCCTTCTGAAGTAATAAACAATTTTTAGACTCTTGCTCTAATACTGTCAGTCTGTGCAGGAGTCCGGGCAGGGCCTGATTCCTGACAGCCAGGCCCCTAGGCCACGGACTATGAATGGTTTAGAGTGATGAGCAGCCATCTCAACTGGGGGTCACAGCTGGGAGCATGGTAAAGTGAGGGCCATGATGTTCTGCTACAGAGTATAAGTAGTCAAGAGTGAGTTCTAAGTACACACACACACACACACACATAAATAAAATTCTCTGGTTTCTAAATTTGATTTTGATCATGAAAGTCATTTCAAGAACAGCTGCTGCATGAGTTGTTGGCATGGCTTAGCAACAGAAATGGTCAGATGGCACACTGTTCTTAGCTTCGTGCCCTGGCAAGGGACAAGCCTGTCTCTCTTCAGACACCGAGCAATAAGTCAATGCAAATTCGGCAGGATGGATCTGTGGAGACTGCCGAGAAGATGACCACGCAACTCCTAAGGGTATTTCTATCAGTCACACTGATACGAAAACTGAGGCATACACAGATCTGCCATGTCACACCCCTCCTTACAAACCCACTTCGGCTTCCTTTTGACTGAAGGATAAAGCCAAAACAGCTTGTTTGGGCTACAAGCTGTAGCCTTCTCAATTGGATTTTCAACTTGAACATCGAGCATTTCCTCCAGAAACCTTCCCCTCTGCCATCCCAAATGTGTGACCATTCCTGAAACCCCCCATAGCTTCTTATTTTCCTAGGCCTTTGCCCATGCTGACCCAGCATCCCAGAATGTCTTCCAAAGGTCAGATTTCCCCTTTCCTCACCCACTTCAAATGTCACCTCCACCCCGAAGCCTTCCCTGACTCCTTGAGTCAGAGCCAGTGTCCCCTCTGCCATTTATACATAACTTTTGAGCTCCCAAAAAGCAGGAGCACATCTTTTTTAATCTTTCTTCTACCCCGGTGCCTAGGACAGTGCCTAGTTCCCAACCTATGTTCACGGAACAGGCAGTGTTTACTGATGGCCAAGCATGGTGACATGCCAAGCTAAAAGCTGTGCATGCATTCTCTCTATCACTGCCTGGACACTATGTCCGGGTTGTCCTGCATGTACCAGGCAGGCTGGGCCAGCAAGGCTGTGTCGTGTTCCTGCCATCACTCTCCCAAGTGCATTGGAGTGAGGGAGATGGTGCAATACCACTGCCTAATTCCAGCAACTTCTACCGCCTCCCTGAGGATCCCAGTGTGTGTGTCAGATTGCGACAACCTCCTCCAGACCTTCTATTTTCCATGAGGCCTGTCTTGATCAGTGAAAGTGCATCTTTCCACACCAGAGCAAGCTAACCACAGCTCCCGCCTCTCGCCCTGCCCTTGGCAGAGGCCTTCAGCCCGGTCTGCAAGCCCCGCCTGGCTGCTGCTGACCTACTGCTGGCTTCAGAGGCATTTCACTTCCCTGACAATTCCCCAGGCTTTGTTCTGGACCTTTCGTCTGCAGTCACCTGGCTCTTCCTTTCCTCCTCGAGGCTCTGCATTTATTTCTTCTCAATTTGTCTCCCGCTTCCCTTGACGACATAGAAGCCAAAAGTTTATGGTTTTATTTGTTGTGAAAATAAATAACCCAAACTAAGTCACACTTAACAGTCAAGTGAGATGCCCAGCACACACATCACCCATAAGACATTTCTAGAATATGCTTCTGTCTTTCTGAAGGCTGAAGAGAAAATGAAGCCTGGCCAGGGGCTGGAGCGAGGTGGGGAAGTCCTCAGCTTACCTAAGTACGAATTCCAGGCTCCCCGTGGCCTGGCCTGTAACACTGTGCTCTACCCGCACATTCGAGAAACACAAAGGCCTCAGCATCACTGCTCTAAACAATCGGCATCATTGTAAGTCAGAGATTAAGAGATTTCGTGTTGTTAAAACACTTGAGCAGAAGGGATCTTGAATGACACTTATTTATATCAGCAGAAAACTGCCTGGATTTCCATTCCCCCCAGCCGCAGGCTTGGGGAACGATGAGGAGACAGGCCTCCAAGGTCCCCTCAGCGCTGACTGACGACTGTAGCAGAAACTAAGGACAGGCCCACACTGCAGGCCGACAGTCAGGGTGCCGACCGCAGTGATGTTTTTGAACAGGTGACTCCCACCCAAGCTCGTTGTTCTCCCTGCTATGACACTCAGGCCCGGGGAACAGGGGAGATCTGTGTCATTTTCCAGTCAGCTCTACCTGGATCTACATAAGCATATGATTCTATCTAAAACTCAACAACTCGCTGCACCGGCATCCTTTTAGCATCTCCACAGTCAACGCCTCTCCAAGAACAGCACTACAACTGAACTAGAAAATTAGAGCTTTTAGCCGGACTCCCTGGAGGCGCATATGTAAAACAGAAGAATAAACGATTGTCATTCCACTGCAGAACATAGAATGAATCACGGCGAAAGAGGGACTCTGGAGTCCAGTGGAAAGGGCCGCCGTGGGTCACCGGTCACCATCCCTTGCCAGCAGTGAGGGCAGTGACAGGAGAGCACGTTTCATTTGTTACCTGGACTATCTGAGCAGAGTATCTGGGGCCGCACGTAACCTTGAGAAAACCCGCCAATGGGAAAATGATTTCCCAGCACAGGTTTTTTTTTGTTTTTTGTGGGTTTTTTTGTTTGTTTTTTTTTCTCTCTACTGAAAAATTCAAAACCCCAACCTCGGGCAACAGAAACACAATCAGGCTATGAACATGATGAATACTTGCCACTCCTTCTGGGCAGGGAGAGGGCTAAGAAAGACATCCCCCCAGACCTCGAGAACACATGGGGGGCAAGACAGAGGCTGGGAGAGATTTCAAATATCCCTCCTGACCAGATCGATTAGGTCACTGGAAGACCCCGGATTCAGCCTCATTTAGACAGACAAAAACTAACAGCCACTGGCAACAGGAAAGGTGCTCACTGTGAGAGCTAGCTGGAGTGTGTGTCTGTGCACAAGTCAGCTTAGGGGCGGGGCCTCTGGGGCAAAAGCACTTAGAGTCACGATGGTCAAAACGTGGTCCTTGGCATGGCCATCGGCTGGAAGAAATGCAAAATCTCGGGCTCAGACCTTCTAAACCAGAACCTTTATTACACCAAGATCACCAGGCGATTCTTACACACGGTGACTGGGGTTCAGAGCACCGTTTCCTGGCCTTTGAGAGAGAGTGCACAGCCCTGCTGGTACTGGCCTACATGAGTTCTTATCAAGGCGGAAGACAGATGAGCTTTTGCCCATTTCATGGGTGTGCATTGCAAAGACAGACCTCTGTTCTCCTGGGCTTTCTGGGTGGCATAAATCCATATAAACACAGGACTGTGGCCTGTCTGTCATATAGCAGTGAGGAGGTGACCCCTACTCTCTGGCCCACCAAGAACGGCTGCCTGAAAAAGGGACTTGACCTGTATCTGAGAAGAGGCCAGATGGGGAGCCTCTGTAGAGGGAGGAGCCTAGATTGGAACATTTGGGGAACTCTCTAGGAAGGGGTTGTGTCTGCTGGGAAGGCTGTGCCGTGGATGGTAAGTGGAAGGCTCCTCCAGGGGACACCGGAAAGGAGAAGAGATCCATATGTCTAACTGTGGGTCCCCGTATTCCCCTGCTCTCAGACCCTCATTCTGTCCTTGCTTCCTAGCCATACCCTCGTCCTTAGAACCCAACCTCTTTCCTCAGATCCCCCCAAGACCCCATGCCTCCTCACAAATCCAAGCTCCCACCACAGCCCTACCTTCTCCCCTGTCCACTGGCCTACTACCCAGTCCAGGCTCGAAACCTCATCTATCTCTCATAGCCCATCACAATCCCCCACCCCCTCTCCCAAGGGACAGCGATCCTAAGTCAGGGAGAAGTTGTGAGGAAGGCCTACTTAAAACCAAAGAACATTTCTCAGAGGCTTCCCAAGCTCCCCCTCCCTCCCACACCTCACCACTCCCCACCCCCCTTAAAGCTTATAAATCCTTCTGAAGTTTAATTGAAGGAAAGGCTGGGGAAAGGCTGGGCACGTGAAGGTGGAGGAGCTAGAGCCGGCTCTGGGTGTCCAGGTCTCAAGGGGAGTGGGACCGTGAGAAAGGGGGACCCAGCGAGCAGACTTTGTCCACCATCCACCCACAAAGGAACGTGTCTGCCCGCCCTCGTCCGCTGTTTGTAATATTAAACTCTCAAGCGTAGCAGCTACTTGGGCTGGCGGGTTATCATTACAGACTTACATCGTATGACCGAACGTGCTTATAACGTCCTAAAGCCTTGATTGATGCTTTGGGTCAGGTAGGCTGGGCTTTGAGTCTCAACTGCAACCACAGGCAAACTACTGAACATCACTTGGCCTTTAATTTCTCTTCTGTAACATAGAGAATGATAACGATCTTATAAGATTACTTTAATGCGCAAAATAATAATATACATTCGCTGGCATGTCAGAAGGAAAGATTTTTTAAAATTCCATTAATTATATCAAAAGGGCAATGTCTCCAAACATATTTCCTGTGCATGGGAAGTCATTTTCTAACCTTCTATGGTTGTCAAATATCTAAAATTTGAACTCGAGGGTTTATTGGTTGAATGGTAGGGAAAAATGGCTGATAATGACTTCAGACTTTGGAGACAGACTGATTAAGATAATATTTTATCAATATAAGTATTGATAAAATAGAGACATTAGAAGAATAAGCTGGTTGAGGAGGGAGAGAAGAGGGGAGCGGAAGCTTTTGTGACACTGTATTTGTAAAATGCCTCCAGCACAGTAAGAGCCAAAGGAAATCCAATATTAGTGTCACGACACAGCAACAGCATCATTAATCTCTCTCCCTTTGCATGTCTATTATCAAAGCTAGCATCTTGCTTACGGGGAATGACACATAAAAGTATTGCTGATTTCAACTCCTTAGTACTAAGTGCAGTTCTTGGGTAATACAAACATAATTTTTGAAACGCAAACAAATGTTCACTTGCCAGTAATCCTGAATTCATTTACAGAGTCTCTACCTGTTTATATCTACCTTTGAGAACAAAACTCTACTCTTAACACTCTAGATAAATCAACTCCCAGCTACAGTATTGGCCAGTATTTGGGCTTCAGCCATTGACAATATATAAACTAAAATATTTACAATTAAATGGATGTGTTGCAACCAATGGTTAAGTGTCAGATGTGAAAGTCAAGCATTGTATGTGTGTATTCTAAAACGAATAAAATGTGACAGCTGAAAAGTGTATTTTGAAAAGTGTATACATCTTGAAAACAACCCAAAGTTCAAACATCATTCTTTACTGAGTTCAGTTCAATATCAAGAAATGTCACGCCAAGAGAGTCTAATTTTGGAAAGTTTGCACCCCAGGGGGAAATGTGGTCAGAATGAAAAAGAAGTGTGGGTGCATTTTCCACCACAGTGTTCACTATTGCCAACGTGACAGCGACATGTTAGGATTTAAGAAGAGGAATCACACAGAAAGAGAGCATGGGAACAAATGAAGCTAAGGTTTTCTTCAACCCATCATATGTCATCAGCAGCTTTTCTCTCTGGGGACACTAGGAGACAGAAGCGTTCAAGCTGAGGACCGTAAGGGACGCAGGAACAGTGGAGTTCGCCGCCTTCGACTCCTCTGTTCACACCGAGCCTATCGCCAGGGGGTGAGTCTGCTCCTGAGAGAGAAAGCCCCTCTCTCCTTGAGAACCCTGTACCTCACGCAAGAAAACCAGCATCTTCCGAAGGGGTTCTAATCTGCACCGTGTGAGTCCTTGGGCCGGAATCCTCACTGGTGGATGGAAGAAAAGAAATTGAGGAGCATCCCTGGGAGATGTTTGGCAACTTATTTAGAATACGCCAGCCACAAATATTCGTTAAACACCGGCTCTCTAAAATAAAGCTCGGAGCTGCAGGGAGACAAAGGACCAGAGCACACCCACTGCCCACAGGGAACACGCACAGCAGCAGCTGACGGATTCTTTCTCTTTAAAGCTGTACAACCAGAGAGGACTTCTAGGTATTTTGTCAAGTGGGCTGAGTAACTGCATCTCTGTCCAAGTGCAACAGACCATTCCATTAGCCACCTCTGCAGGAGAAACAATGCTAACAGTCACCATTTATTAAGCCTCTGCCATCTTAGTTCCTGGAAGAGAATGTCGTGATACCATGTAAACTGAATTCTGGTACTTCAGAGGTTTGCGGGCGGGGGGCAGGGGCTGGCAGGTAAGGTATATGTCGGCTGGATTTCAGGCAAGATAAATAAGAAAACCTGAAAGAAGTGCCTTATTTCTACTCAGGACAAAGTAAAAGGTCCAGACTGGCTTTGAAGATGCTTCAGCAAGCCCTGAGCAAAGCAGAGGCTGTGTCACCAAAGGCCCTCCAGAAAACAGGTCTCCGACACCCACACTGAGCTCCATGATCTGAAGGCCTCTGACCTCTCCATCCACCTCATGTTTTTTTTTTTTTTCCCCTAAAACCACATACTATCCTTAGACCAGGAAGAGCTTCAAGGAGTGGTGAGCATCCTTTTGGAGTAGAGAGTAGCCATTGATGAAGACTCCAGTAGCTGCTATGCACAAAAATCGCTTTTACTCAGTACCCCGCTTCCTCATTTGCAATTCCGAGAATGGGCTATCTTTGAGTAATAAGCACTGTCTTTTCTCTATTCATTTTTTTCAGCATTTGGATCACCAACAGGACACTGCACTAGGAACTACGGGGATACTCCTGATGCACACCCAAGTCAACGCTATTCCCTGAGGCCAGGGTATGTTCTCTGCCTTGACTCCAATGATCCTTCCTTCTAGTTCTCAGTCTTGCCCTCTCCACTGTGACACACTTGACTCAAAAGCCTAGGGGGTCGAGTTTTTCCTCTGTATTAAACTATTCTTACATAATCTCTGGAGAATTTAGTAGACATGCAATACATTTAAGATGTCACATTTTATATCATTTAGATAGATTTATGTTTTATTTTTAATTTGGCAAGAAATTTAGAAAAATAACTAGTTTAACATCTCATTTTACTGATGGGAAACTAAGGCCTAGTGACAGGAAATGACACTCCATAGTTGTCAGATCACCAGAAACCCTGAATCCTAGTCTAAGGCCCTTTCTACTATCCAACTACTGATAAATCAAATTACTTATCAATATCTGGCATAGCTTCTCTGTAAGAAGAAAGTGATGCTGTTGAGTTGACAACAGACAACAGATTCATGAGTGTTAAAAACTATATGATAGGGAAGGAAGACGGTGACTATATGAGCAAAGGGGATGGTTGAGCTATTAACCAACTAATCAGAGAAATGAATAGTCAGAAGTTGTCTTTTCCAAATTCTCTCTTTGCACCTCTCTCCCTCACTCTCCCTCCCTCCCTTCCTCCTTCTCTCTCTCAATCCCTTCCTCTCTTCTCCTCCTCCTTCCCTTTCTCTTCTCTCCAATAACTACTTGACTCAAATTACTGGGAAAATTTCATCCCTCCCAGTAGAAACCACATTCAAGAAACAGGAAAGTGCCATTTCAGAAGTTAGAGGCTTGCAATCTGACAGTGACCCTCTGACAAGGACAAAGCACCAGGATGATGAGTGGGAGGGAACATAGCAGGAGATCTGAGAGATGCCACCTAGGAGCAAACCAAGAGGAGGGGCCCAGGGCTTAGATACAAACTGATCTCAAACTTACGAAGACCAAATGGCTAACATCTCCTGACCAGTTCAGAGATGGGATATGTTATATATTGTTCAGAGATGGGATATGTTGTGGACCTCATGAAAACAAAACCAAATCTAAGAACAGATTGTTTATCTTACAAATATACCAGATAGCAGGTTTTCCAAGGATATTGTGACAATTCAACTTATATTTATTGAGGAACTACTACATTCCAGGCCCTAGGCTATTAGGAGAAAACACATAGATAAATGAGACAAAATCCTTGGCATCATGGAGCTAGTAATCTAGCTTGGAGACAAACTTAACAGATAAACCACTGCTATAAAATACACCAAGTGCAATGACAAAGGAGCAAAGGACAGTAGGAAAAAGGAAGGAGTGAGTGTCTGGTTCCCTCTCAGAGGGACAAGCTTTGCTGAGGAGGAAATGCTGAAACTAAGTCTTGCAGAGTGAATTCAACAGACAACCCAGGCAGAAGAGTGTATGTGTTGTGTGTGCGGATAGGCATTCTAGGCAATGGGAATACTATGTGCAAAAGCAAATAGGTACCATGTAATGGTTTGATTTTATGAGTCAACTTGGCCTGGCTACAGTACCCACTTGTTTGGTCATGTACTTGTCTTGATGTGGCCATGAAGGTAGTTAGTTAGCAGATGAAGTTAACATCACAATCAGTCCACGTCACATAAAGTAGAACACCCTCACTACCGTGGGTGGGCCTTACCCAATCAGGTGAAGGCTTAGGAGCAAGACTGAGGTTTCCAGAAAAGAAACTTGGCCTCCAGATGGTAACATGGAAAACCCGCCTGAGTCTCCAGCCTGCCGGCCTGCCCTGCAGAGTTCAGACTTGCCTATCCCCACAATCACACGACCCTATTTCTTAAACCTATGAATGGATCTCCTCCTTGTTCTGCTTCTCCGGAGAGCCCTGATGGATGCGCAGCCAATTCTTTGTGTACCTGGGCAAGAAGAGGCAACTCCCTGTGGCAGAGGAACAGAGAAGAAGGAGGCCGTCACGGTTGCGAAGAACTTCGTACGCCATACTCAGGAATTGGGATTTTTATACTATACGTGAACAGAGGCCATTAAAGGGTTTTGGGCAAGGAATGCCGAGCGTGTTAGGAAAACTCTCTGGCACCCTCCAAATAGAGAATGGATGTGTTGGGGCAGAACTGGGTGGCTACGGAAGAATGGCTTCATGGACAATATGTCTTTGTCAAATCTGACCCTGAGAGGTAGCTTCACCATTCCCCTTCTGTGCTATTTCACTAGGTTTCAGTAGCATTTTACCCCTTTCATACCATGTGTGCTAGGGGAGATGCATGAACAAGACAGGCGGTGCTGGTCACCAGAATGTCAGGCCATCCACTCTTATACAGGGCCTCAGTGAAGGACACATGACACAGACACTTTGCCTGTCTGTTGCCTGCCTCCCCAGGCCCATTAGTATTGCAACTGTCAGCATCCTGAGCGACACCTTAAGAAATTCATCACCGTGTCACATTTGGAGGCTAAATCAACAGGCACCTTTTATTTATTGATGAACCGAGCACCAGGGAGCAGTGAAGCTCCGTCCCCAGATCTATAGGGCTGCTGATTCTGAGAGAGTAGCATATTTATTCAGAACCGTCTTCCTGGGCTGTAAGTAAACAGACTGGGATTATTCATGCCTCTCTGCGGCCCCCAGTCCCCACCTTCCCTACAGGCTGTAGGTGGCTCTGCAAGTGACAAAGTCCCAGACAGTCAGAAGAGAAACATTCGTCACAGGTGACTTGTTCACTGCCTTTCCATTAAAGCTCCCAGCTACACTGTAGAAGCATCACTAATCTACCAGGAACACGTGGCCATCTCCTCCTCGGGCTCTGGAGACAAGCCCCTAACAGGTAGTGCCAGGGGTTGGGCAGGGAAGAAATTTGGTATCTGCCCCCGAGAATGAGAACGACGTCATGGAAGGCCACCCAGGCCTGACTTCCCAGTTAACCCTGCGTGCTGAGCACTGCACACTCCCAGCACGGAGAAGCACACATGGTATAAAGTGCTTTTAGCTCCTGATGTCCATGCTGTTCTTCACCCCGATTTTCCTACAAGGGGCGAGGCTGAGCAGATTTGGGTGCACAACGTGCTGAGAATCCACCTTAAAGCCAGATTCTGGAGTTGGGAAATATTCAAAATGCTTGGATCTGTGTTTTTCTTCACTTTATCTCCTTAGGAAGGGCTTTTATAGTTCTCTACAAACTAGATAATCTAACAAAAATCTGAACCATTTTTTCAGACAAATCGAAGCTGCAGGGGATGCCCAAAATGGAGTATTTGAAGAAATCTGCCTGACTAGTGGAGAAAGGGGAAAATGTCACGGGGTGACAGAGTGTCCCCCCCAAAGATTCAGATGCCTTCTGTTTTCACCAACAGACGCTTAGGGACCCACTTCCGTTAGCTCTTCCAATCACTGGGAAGACAAGCAGGAGGCTAGAGCACAGGGTGGGCTTCAGACGGGGGAAATGCTTGCAGAGGTCTAGTTTGTGGATAGAACTTGAACCTCTGCTGTTCTCCAGTGAACAGCAAACTATGACCCAGGTCCTTTGACGAAAGACAGACACACAGAGGCAGAGAGCCCGAACCCCCACGTGACACTGAACACACTGTAGAACAGCAGCCAGGCCCAGCGGTCTCCAGCGTTTCGAGGAGAAGAGCAATGAGAAGCAGCGTGGAGACCTGCCAAGTCCGCCTGCTGCTCTCCAAAAGCCCAGGATGTACAGCCAGTGTTTCCGTCACAGGCTTCCTTGTGGGAGAACTGTTGGCTGTGTTGTGTGGTTGTTTTTGTTTCAATGACCTTTCCTCTCTTGTTTATTTGTGTACACGAGTACACAAAGCGGCACACGAGTGATTCTGGGCAACGGCTGATGGGCATGATGCTGGCTTCTGGACCTTTGTCTTGGAGACATCATTCCCTCCTCTGTTCTAATCTTCGCTGCTCCACTACTGATCCCTTCCCAGACACAACCTCTGCCTGACAGGAGCCCGGAGCGTGCAAAAGCATAATTGATGCAGACACCCACTCTGCCTGGGAAGAAGAGGGTCCCCTGTCCTTCCTCAGCCACTTGCCCCTCCACTCAATAAGTCACTTCTATGGCACTTACTGACAAGTGCCTGAGGTCAGAGGTTGTCACATAAATTTAAGCATACGGATGCCATAATCTTCATAGTCACAGAACCATTTTTAAGACCACACGAAAATCTGCCAAAGCTCACTGTGTTTTGAAGATGGGTCACGAATAATGCAAATGTTAAAGCACCCTCTGTAAGCATAATTAACTCAAGAACTCTCTAAAAAGTGCAAGTGAGACATGGACATTGAGATTTTTTTTTTAATTGTAACAAAGAAATGGAAACTAATTATCGTAAAGTTTCCAGACTGTGACATTCTCAGAAAAGTTAATATTACTTAAAGTCACTTATGACCCCCATAAAGATGAGGCCAAATGAGTTAATTCAAAGAAAACAGTTTCAGAAAGAATAAGCTGCCATTCCATCTTAGAATTATTACTGTATCTAAGACGAAGTAGGAGATGGTGAGAATTAGAGGACAAAGCACTCTAAGCCAAGGTACTTAGAGGTACTTTTATCCTCACCCAGCCCTGAATCCCCCTGCCTTCAGTGGCTGGTCATAGTTTATTCATCTGAGATGGAGTCGTGCCAAGAGATTCAAAAGACTTTCAAGAGGGTGAATTAGAAAGAGTAGGCAACAGTGGCTGGAGGGGACACTTGCCTATGGCCCCCTTCTTGGCAATTGGTGCTGAAAGCTCCAACTTAACTTTAGTCAACAGTACTGGTCACATTGGTAGCAGCTGTGCTACCTCTACAAGACGGAGAGGCTTGAATGTGTCTGCAGACAGCCAAGGCACATTGGTGCTGGCGGGCAGAGCAGTTGGCACTTGTCACCCAGGTGGTAATCACTACTCCTGCTCTGAGTTGCTCTTGGAGGATGACTAAAATGCGAGCAATGGGGAGAATTCAGTGGCTGTTTTACTGAATATTTACTAAGCATCTGTGGAGGGCTCCATATAAGGATACAGAGATGAATAAGATCCCACCCTACCCTTGAGTCGCCCACAGTCTACGAAGGCAGACAGACATGTGAGTAAATTACACAGGGACAGTACAATCTGACAGCATCGCCTGGCTGGAACTTAAAGGGAGTGGTGACAAAGAAATAGGAAAAGAGGCTGAAAACAGACAACATCGGGTTGATGAGTCAGACTGTGATTTGGGGAAGCAGGGAACCACGGGATACCTTAGGAACAGAATCAGAGCTCGATATTCACATGCAATTGCTCAGGCAGCATCCGCAAAGGTTTGATATGAGGAATGAGTGTCTGACAGAGGCAGGACTGACTGGTAAGAGGCTACGGTTAATATGGGAAAAGATGACGAACAGTGCAGTGAGGACAGTGAGAGCCAGATAGGAGAAAAGTCGTGGACGCCAGTGTTGTTAAGAAGAAAGCAAGAGCTTGGTGAGTGACCTGTGACATAAACATCCCGTAACCTTATGCTTCAGCCCATGGGTTGGGTCAGGGATGGTAGCGAGAGCTATTGAGAAAGATGGGCCAGGGAGGGAAAGGAGCAGACCCAGTAATAAATGGTGTCACCTTACATAAAAAGTGACTTGTGATATTCAAGAAGAGGTATCCAGTAGGCTAAGGTTCAGGAAAAGGTATTCCGTAGGCAACTGGATCAGGGGATGAAACTTAAGATCGTTTAAAATTATCTGAAATTTTGAGAGATCAAACTACACTGAGTATACAGCTTTGCCACTGGCAAGTCCTAATGGCCAGAGCTGGGACAGCAGTTCCAGGGAATCAAGTCCCTGCTCTCTCCCGTCCCTGCATTGTGAAGACTGAAAAAACAGAGGCCCCGTGGGGTAAGAGGAACAATGGCCCCCCAAAGATGTCCACGTCCTAATCCCCAGAATTCGTATTAGGTTATGTGGCAATGGGGAATCAAAGTTGTGGATAGAATTAAAGCTGCTAGTCTGTTGACCTTAAAAATCGAGAGATGATCTCAGGTGAGCCTAATGTAATCACAGGGGGCCTTAAAGAGAGGGACGAGAAGGTGAGAGCAGGAGAGATGGCAGTGAGAGAACTCAGCCTGACCTGGATGGTTTGAAGATAGAGGAAGGGGCCAAGGAAACGGGTTCTCCCTCAGAGCCTCCAGAAAAATCTCAGCCCTATCAACGTCTTGACCTTACCCCAGCAAGACCCATTTAAGAATGCTGACCTTCAGAATTTAATGCTCTTCCTCCCACCTTTCCTTCCTAGGCTTTCCTTCCTTTCCACATCCATTCTTTCTCTACCTGTAGAGCTCCCCTCTCCCTGGACAATCCCAGGAAGCAGCTGCCAAGACGCCACCATCTGGGGACACTTCTGAGAGCAGGAGACCCTTGCCCGGGAGGGACTCTGCTGCACCTCTTTGGACCAGCAATCGCAGAGAATCCTGCTGAGAGAATGTGCATCTTGGCCATGTACATTCCTGGATCAACACCTGGGAGGGAGTGAAGGAAGCCGGACTGACCAGAAGGCTGTGATGCCATCTTAAAGGCCTCAGGTGGTCTCCCCTCACCTTCAAAGCCTGACCTAGACATGACCACCCCGCCACACCCCTTCTCTTCCCACAGACACCCCACGGGCACTGCTCTCTCTTCTTCGAGAATGTTGTGACTTGCTGTCTCTACAATTTACTGGCCAGGAGCCTTTATCTACCTGCACCAGCTCAGAATTCTCTAGGTGTTTCCTCTGCCTCTTCAAGCCTGACCCTCTCCCAGTCTTCATCTGCTCAACCCACACCCACCACCCTCAACAGACATGCACACAAGGTACTACACCTCAGCCAGACCACACAACGTAAGAGTAACCACAACAACACAGGTTTTCTAAATGTGTGACTGATGCATGGGACAGAGGTACAGTGGTGGGGTGGATTTAACTGGGAGAATGAGCTGGAGCAGCAGGTACACATATTTCTGGGGTGTATGACACACTATCCTGGCTCTAGAAAATCTGCTGCTGCTCCTGCTGCTCTAGCACGGAAATGTCTCCCTGGTTTGACTGCAGAACGAGCACAGCACAGCTGGACAAGAAGGACACTAAAACTCAGCCAGCACCGGAGCAGTTACGATGCGAGACTCCCGAGCTTGTCCCTCTCCACTTCCCAGCCGGGGTCCTTCCAGCTAAATTGCCTCTCAATTATATGTGACATAAACTTTCAGGGTCTTGGTTCCCTGTTTAATAGGCAGGCAAATAATGGTCTTAATTGCTCGTGAAAGACCTATAAGATTTTAGAAGGAAAAACTAATAAAGTCGGGAAAGAGTAAAGTTGCTCTGTCTTGTCCTATCAGAATAAAGAGCCCCACTGGCATAGAGCAGGTGACCCTGATTTCTGCTTTATCTTTATTACCTTTTCATTTTGTGGGTTATAGCTGCTGGGGTGACAGAGCAGAGAATACCACTTAGTAAGCTGTTATTGGTCTGAAACTGTCTTATTGCTTTGTGGAAAGAAATTGCAGGAAGCATTTTTAGATATTGATATCTGTTTGTCAGAAAAAGTACAGTCATTCATAGAGGGTTTCGATGGGTCAATTTTGTAGAGAGAATCAACCACCTGGAATGTGCACTTTATTATTTTCAAACGTCCGGCTTCTCCTAGGATTCACGAGATGAGCCCTGAAATCTTTGACCATCTTCTACAACCCACCCCCTCAACCTAACCCTGACCCAAATTTAGGGAAAATACTCCCAATCGCTTTAGATCCATGTATTCACTCATCTTCCAATATTTCATCTGCAAGCGGGAACTTCGCTGACTTTATCATTCTGCATTGTTAAGCACTGTCTGTTTCCAGATGGTCTGAGGGGCAGCTCTGAGCCGAGGGTGTACATCCCTGGGCCTCTGCTAATCCATCACCAGGGGCGCATGTTCTGCAGGCTTCACTCTCAATAACTGGCCTGTGTTTTTCCGAATGGATTTACATTTTTATGTGCCACTGATGACTCCTCTGGAGACACATCGCGTGAATGTCTGGCTCACTATTATCGCATGTACAAGTCAGAGTGCTATGTAATAAAACTCATTTAAAAAAACATGCAAATAGTCCTCTTCCAAAGAGGACGAGACCATGATTAGTCCCGACACCAGATGCTTTGCAAAGCTGATTGCTCTGCTGGGAAATGACAGGCAGGGGGAGGAAACTTCCCCTGGGGTGACCATTCCTAAGTCAATGAATTAGCCTAAGAACTCCAGAACTTTGTGTGAGAGGGAGCCACCCTCAGTGGTCAAGAGAAGGGAGATCCTGCACTGCCATGCTCCCCACCACGGACCCCTACGGCAGACCCATCCTTCACACTCCCACCTGTGGGACCTTGATCTTGAAGCTCATCTCCCCATTTGAAACGCCTGCTTTCACTCTTCCAGTCCACAGCGGGCCCTCCCTGCTGAAGCCTGCTGCTTCACGATGCTCAGCTCTCCATTCTACATCCAGCCTGCGCTTGTTCTTCCCTACGGGGTTCCTGACTGTCTCTCCTCGAAAAGATTTCAGGCTCCTTAAGAACATACGCTTCTTCCTCGCTCACCCCCACCCCCGTGTCGGGCATACTCTATAGAGTTCATCCGGTAGCTGCCACGATCCACAGAGACTCAGTAAAAGCTGCACACTGTGGGCATCCCAGGCACGCTCATGATGGACTCTCCGCATCCCTTCTCGCTTACCTTCGGTCCACCCTTCACACTGCAGAGACAGCGAAGGTTCTAACGCAAGTCTGATCACATCAACCCCCCAGCTTAATAACTCGCCTGGCAAGCCATCTCAGGGCTTGCCAAGTTAACACCTGCCCCCACCCCCAGCCCCAGCTCCCCACCATCTCCCTCTGCCTCAGCTCTCCCTGCTCCAGACACACAGAACTGCCTTACTTCCCGCATGCCACGCCAGGATTCGTCCTGCTTCAGACCTACCAGCCAGGCGGTTCTGTCTAAACTGTTCCTCCCCCTTCTTGGAATAATGAACATCTACTCAGTGATCTACCCATTATGCACTTCTCAATTATTAAATATTCCTTCTCTCTGGAGACCTTCCCTGATCTCCTCAATCGCTGTAAACCTTTCCGCTCCACATTCACGTAGCACCTGATACTTCCCCTTTGTAGTCGTTCCCATGATTCCAATTAATTCATATCATTGTTGAGTTCATTTTTACTGACCTCTGAAAACCTTCCCGTGACGACCGTGACTTTGCCTCATCTACCATCACAGCCTGGGGTGCAGCACAGGCTCTGGACCACAGGTACTCTAAATATGTGAATAGACACAACCTGTGATACATTTTAAGTTGCCCTTTCACCCCTGGTCTTTTTTCTGGCCCAGATATCTTTTTTTTTTGTTAACTGTTAGCCATTGGTACTTCAAGAAGTCACACCTACACCGCCAAGCCACAGTCACCCCAGGGGGGTCCGGCTCACACCCAGTGCCTGCCACCTCCCTCAGCCACTTTGCTGAGCAACGATGATGAAGCCAAAAGGCCGTGAGAGAGGGGACAGTGCCCGGAGCGTGGACACCTGGCACTGACGAGAGACCCATCCTTCCCGAAATGTCCTCGCCCTGGGCTCTCATGCCCCAAGTTCCCCATGGACTCCTCCAGCCCCTCTGAGCTCTCCGTCTCGGCCGCCTTCACATCTCGTTGACCTAGGTCTGTCCTGTAACTATTAACGGTCCCTTCTTGGAGCTCTCTCGTCTCACTCCGAGGCTCAGACACGTGTGTCCAGCTACCTCCTGTTGGCCGGCTGTCCCACAGATACCTCAGTTCACATAAAAATAAACTCTGCCTCTTTATTCTCCGCTCCCAAAGACAACAAGATGAATAAAAACCTTCCTCCTCTCCCTGGGTTCCCTGCCTCGGGGAAATGACACCACTTTGGGTTCTTTGTGACTCCAGCCAGCCAGCTCTGCGTTACCCTCGCCCATGTCTCAATCCTCACTCATGTCCTACTGCTGTCACCTCCTCACCACCTCTCCAGTCTGCCCATTCCCTGCCACCCCCACGGCCCCACTCAGTGCGACGTCATCACCTTTCACCTTCTTATCCGGAGATCTGCCCCCTGGTTTGTCTTAGCTACAAACCGATTTCCACGCTGCAGCCAGAGTGATATTTCTAAAATACAAATCTGATCATGCCGCTCCCTGTGCGACCCACGTCAACTCTCCATCGCTCTTCGTATTAAATCCGCTATCATGGCCCAGAACCTCTTGCCACCCTCCCCCAGCGGAGTCTGCTCCAGCCATCCTGAACCCCTGGCTTCCTCACCAACGCTTCACTCCTCTTTGAGTTTTACACACGTTCCTCCCTCTGCCTGTCAGTTCCTACTAAATCTCTGGGTGTTAACACAGATCACAGCTTTTCTGTAAAAAATTCCCAGATTAGGGTGGTTATTCCTCCTCTGTGCTCTCACAGCAACCAGCCACCTACGGTACCCCAAAACTTATTCCGGAATCCTCACCTCTTTAATCTCTGCTAGTGATGTTCTGCCCTCCTACGCTCCCCCCATCCTTGCTGCCAAATATGAGGAGCCCAGGTTTCTCTGGACTTACACCAAAGGCATGATCCATCTCCCCACATTCCACAACCTCACATTCATGAAGATAAAGAGGTCGCGTGAAACTGACCAGAGGTCAAAGGGCAAATCACAGCATCATCTGCGTGCTAATGCTTATTTAGACTTAGAAGGCAGGAGTTCGGGCGTATTTCACACGGACAGAGAGGCAAATGATAACCTGTGGGTAAGACTTCGAAATGAAGACAGACGTCACACGCAATGCCCGAGGCCCGTCATGTGGCCCTCGATGCTATCGGACTCTGGGTGCAGACAGGTCTGTTTTGTTCACCATTGTCACTGTGGTGCAATCATGGTTGAAAGAACAAGTTATAACTATAAACACTGCATGTAATTGGCAAAAAAAAAAAAATTGTAAACTCCATTTAGTTTGAAATATCTTTTTCCTCAACAGCTCATTGATTATATTCTGAAACAAGCGATTTCTGAATGAAGGATGAACAGACTGAACGAAGAAGGCGTCTCTTACAAGGTCAGCCAGGTGTCTGGGCTGAGCGTGGGGTGGGTGGGGGGAGGACAGGGCTGACTGAGGGCGGCTGCGGTGTGGAAAACGAGCTCTGGGCTGGGAGTTGGGTGGCTCTCCCTGCAGGACCTTCGCAAGTCTCCTATTCCTGGGGTAGTCACACTTAATTTTGTGAGGCTGACTTCAAGGTGAAGGAAATGACATTTTTGAAGTCAGGTGCCTCGAAACAGGTGCTCATAAATATGAGTGGTCTTATTTATTTTATAAAACAGGGCTCCTTTTCTTGGCGAGCTCAGCAGTCGGCAGGAGAGATGAGCAGACAGACACACATAAAACAAAATGTAATGCAGGTGGGGTCACAGCCTCCAGGAATGGGGGAGCAGGCGCTTGCCCCCAGGGGGCTGCCCTGAGCCTGGGGAATAGTGCACAGAGCTACAGTGGCACCTGCCACCTTCCAGGTTCTCCTCCCCGCCCCCATCCATCCCAGACATGGCTCCCAGCCCCTGTCCGGGCCGTTCTCTGCTAGTGCCTCCAGCTGGTTAGGCCAGAGGTATAAGTACCTCCACGTGAAACCACTGGAAGCCTCTCTACTGTCTCCAGTTTTATTTTATTAGTGAGTCTCATCTGGAATATAATTTTATCTATCGCAATAAGGCCAAACCCAGTTATCAAAGCAGTAAATATAATTTGGTTCCCTGACTCTTCAGGTGACTCCTTTTGAGAAGGTTACTTCCTTAGGAATCTAGTTTTCCTCCTACTCCCTTCCCAGGCGCACTCCCCACCCCATCCGACTGCTCCCTTCTTTTCCCGTGCCTGCCGCCGGGCCTTCCGAAGACTATGAGGCACCCCCTGCAGTCCAGACAGCACCCCCTGCAGTCGAGACGACATCTGCCTCGTCTTCCATAGGAGCCAAGCACTAGGCAGAAGAAAGAGCTTGTGCCAAACCCCAGCCCCACCCCGGATGGACCAGCGTCCTGCAGGCCCTTGCCTCCTCTGATCTCTGATCCTCTGATCTGTGCTGGACACACCACCCTTCCAGGCCTTCTCTTACCCTGCCCCCCACCCCACCTTTGATTAATAGGTTTCTATTCACCTTTCAAGGCAGAACTTGTCACCTCTTCTGAGAAACTGCCCCAAACTCCTTCCGAGGGGGGTTAATTCATTTCAGCCAGGGCTCACCAGCCTGGGGGTGACAGTCATAGTAACGTCTGATAGAGGAATGTCTAATATTTCCTTTCCTCATGCTAAGCCCCTGCCAGGCACTCCCACCGAGCCTTCCCGACATGCCCCACGCAGTGCCTCATACGCACTCTTGGATGAGTGTGCCCCAGTGGGGACCCCATCTCCTCCTATGTCTTGGGCAGTGTTTTCCATCAATCTCCACTGCTTGTCCCCTAAAATCGTGGTCTCCCCAGGAATATCTCTTGCTCCTGTGGACCCCACAGGCTCCATCCTGGTGTGAAGACACAGTGATCCCCACCAAGACTCGTTCGCCCCTCCCCCAGCCGCCTCTGCCACCGCTGCTGTGTTCCAGCGAGGACTCCCAAGTGTACTTTCAGGACTGGAGTTCTGCAGAATACCACGTGTGTTCCATAGATTGCTGTTTTTGTTTTTGTTTTTTTTAATGCTAATCTCCGTGATTAAACAAGTTGAGGGATTCTGAACTGCTGTTTCTCATACTGTGGTCCTTAGACCAGCCATATCAGGTGGTACCTGGTAGCTTCTTAAAAATGCAAAAACTTGTCCTCACCATCAACTGGAATTTTTTAACAAAATCCCCTTGTGAATCTTATATACATTAGAAGAGCCTGAGAAGCACTGCTCTAAATTAAACAAAATTAAGCATGCTTCTTTCACATCCTCCAGAGCCTTTAACATGCGAGTCTCCAGTATAACTCCGAGAGGAACATAAAGTGTGCCAGGCTTGTGTTTTGCAGCACACGGTTTGAGAAATATTGTATTTGAACTTCACCACGCCCAGCTGTCCTGTGGTCAGGGGATGCTTGGGAGATAAGATCTTCTCTTTCACCTTGTTGCTTACATTCTGCTAGCGCTGTGCTGAGACATGTTTAATGACCAGCTCTCCAAGGGGACGAAATGTCCCTGACTTGCTTGGCAGTTTCCATGGTGTAAAAATGCCCACCACGGCCATTCCCAAGCCACCACAGCGATATTGCTGGAAAGAGATGCATACGGTGAGCTCTTAAAAGCCATGAAGAGTTGGCTTGAGAATTCCACCAACTATATGGCACCCCAGCCATGCTGTCTGCACCCCGCTGTCTCGGGACCACTTAAGTGCAGTACCTAGTCCAGCTGTCCTTCCTTCCTTCACTCGCTCCTCAGTGACAGACAGCAGACTGTACTCAGAATCCCCCTTCTCTCCAAGACGAAGGTTTTCCTACGAGGACAGACCTGATCATGCTCTCTGTGCTCAGCCTGCTCTCAGGATGAGCTCTTCCAGGAGGGTCCTCATTCTCCCGACAGATTCCTGCAGAACCAACTCCACCGGCTCGCCAGATGTGGCCTGAAAGTTGGACTCAGGCTGAGAAACCCACACACAGAGCTGGAGCTTCCGTGGCACCTGGTGAGGACTTCCACGAAGCACACCTCCGTCACGCTGTCTCACGATGGCTTGCCCTTCCCTTTCCCCCAGGGACACCATAAGGTCCTTCAGGGCAGAGACCTTTTATAAACGAGCTTTACGTCCTCAGTGCCCAGAACCTGAAACATGACAGGTGCTTGAGGAATGATCATAAACATAAGACCACGTGCTCATGGTATTGCTAATCTCTCTCTCCCTACTTTTAAATCTCACTCCCCTGACCCATGTGTCTGCTCCTGGCCACCATGACTAATTTAAAAAAAAAAAAAAAAAAAGAGGTGGTGGTTGCTCGCTCATGGCTACCTAAAGTGTGGCTCGAGACTTTGTGCCACCACACTGTGCTGTGGTCGAGCACGACCAAGGGACAGACATAAGAAAAACAGGAAAGTTCATTTCCTTTTCTGTCACAACCAATTTAGAAATGACTTCAGATTCTGGCCCGCTTGGCTCCTTCTTTTCTGAGACATTTAGCATCTCTCTCTCTCTCTCTCTGTGGGCTTTCTAAGTTGTCTTCACTGCAAAGTTTGCACATAAAGCATTGTTCCAAGACAGAGAACCGGGCAGATGGAGGAAAATTAAACCGGGAAAAGCTCTGAAGAGAGGGACTGGAATAGCTGCCATGAAGCCAGGATCGACTTCCCAGCAGGGCTTCTGAAACGCAGCACGGCCGGAGTGTGCCAAAGGTCTGAGAGCAGTCAGTGTCCGGGGAACATTGGCCTGTCTAGGAGGGTCATAGGGAAAGCCAGCATTCTGCAGTGAGAGCACCAGATCTCAGTCACTGCCTTAACTCCAGGACTTCTGGGTCCCCTTCTGCATCTCCAGGAGGGTTCATGCTCATAGACGCAGCACTGAGCTGGACCTGAATTTTTCTACAGTAAGAATCCGCATATCTAAAACTTCCACCAGAGCCAAAAATAAAAAATAAAAAGATTAGATGGAAAGGGGCTGAGACACCTGGCCACAGTGTTGTGTCATTAAAATGAAAGGAGAAGGTTCACCCTGTGTACTTTATCTGCCATCCTCTGAGCCACCCCTTTTCAGCCCTGTGAGCCATAAGGAGTTCACACCCAACTCCTGGTAGAGCTGTCATTCAACAGTGATTTGTTGAGCACCTACTACGAGCCAGACTCTCTGAGCTACACTGAGATAAATAAGAGTCACTCTCACCCGATAGGGCCATAGAGCAGGAAGTGGCCTGGCCAAATTCACACGAGTAAGTGACAGAGTGGGGATAAAAATATAGACTTCCGGACTCCCAGCCCAAAGTTCTTCCTTTACAGATTGCTCTTGGGAGCTTCTCTCTGTAAAATTGGTAATATTTCTCAGTTGGAATCTTAACATGTGCCAATAGACATCATTTTAAATCTTCTACAGCCTGTCTTGAAGCCCAAATAGTTGCGAATCAATTTGCTAAAGACATTTGCTGCTTCCAGCTTTTTGACAAAACTAAAACTAAGATCACACTACCATCTTCTGTTTCACAAGAAGGGAAATTTTGATTCATTCATTTATTCATTCAACAAATACACATTAAACGCCTACCCTCTGTCCAGTACTAGCCTAGGCACTTGGAAAACAGAAATAGGGAAAAAAAATGATTCTCTACCTTTTGGTGATTATACTGTAGCAAAGTTATACAGAAGTAAACAATAAACTTAATTTAAAAGTAGAGTGCATGATAGCCAAGATGTGTAGGCAACCTAAATGACCACCAACAGAGACTGGATAAAGAAGTTATGGTTCATATAGACAATGGAATATTACTCAGCCATTAAAAAAAATGAAATCCTACCATTTGCAATGACATGGATGGACCTAGAGGTTATTATGCTGGGTGAAATAAGTCAGACAAAGAAAGATAAATACCATATGATTTCACTTATACATAGAATCTAACGAACAAAAAAACAAACTAATCAAAAACAGACTCACAAATATAGTGGACAGTTTAGTGACGGACAGAGGGAAGGGGGTTGGGGGGCTGGGAGAATGGGGTGAAGTGTTAAAGAAGTACAAGTTAGTACCTGATAGATGGTCACGGAGATGGGGATCGCAGCATAGGAAATGCAGTTAGCATTAATGTATTGGCCAGGTAGAAAACCAGAGGGGAGATGGAACAATTAGGGGGATCATTTTATAAACTATATAAATGTCTAAAGAGGTGTGCCACCATGACTTAACTTCCATGTCCATGTTAGCCCCTAAACAATATAGATCGTGTTTGGTTCATCCATGTCTACCTATCCACATGCAGAACATGTCCAAAATATATTTGTTGTTTGGGAAAACTAACAAATGGATAGGGTACCTAACTGGCCAGTCTGTGATCCAGTGTCACAGTGTGGCATATATTTAATTTCTGGCCAATGAGAATCAGTGGGCATCCTGTTTTGTATTCTCTGTGTATTATTTAGGTCAGGGATTGACTTAATATGGCCTATAGGCCCAATACGACCTATTTTTATCAATAAAGTTTTATTAGAACACCTCATGCAAATCCTCATGCATTTAAATATTTATCTATGGCAGCTTTCGTCCTACAACAGCAGAGTGGAGTATTTGCAACAGAGACCGTGTGGCCTGTGAAGCATAAATATTTACTATCTGAATCTTTACATATAAAGTTTGCTGACCTCTAATCTAGACTATCCAAGACAGACTTGGTTTGATCAAATTTCTGAAATGTACACAATTAGCATCACTTCTCCTTAAGTTAGTCCAGAAACAGGTACAGACCCATGGAATCTACCTTTGGGAACACAGCAGTCATTTGCCCCTCTGACCTGTCCTCCTTACCATAGTTTTACCTGTTTCCTTTCTGAGCAGGGAGCATCACAACCTGGCCTCTCTTATTCGGGGACCTTATCATCCCATTGCTATTAGTGAACCTAATTCTCTAAATGCTCCGCCTGTCAGCCACGGTCTTTGGAGAGAGCTACCATGGAGTTCTGGTGCCCTTCTCTCTAGTACATCTCTTATTGCTTTGAGGAATGGAGCATCCTCTGGGTCCTCCCACTAAATATAACCAGCTGGTGAGTTACATGGTACATCGTATTCTAGCATGCTCATTTTTCTGAGACTTTTGATCCACCATCTGCCAGAGCACTTCTGGCATTTTTACCTTACTTGATTCGAGGCATCCCTTTCTCCATGCTTCCCAGAACCATTCTAACAACATGTTAGCACCATCTCCCGGGGGCTGTCAAACCCTGTATCACAGAAGAATGCATCTCTATAAGCTCTCCCATATTTGACTTTATGCTCTATCCTCTTTGATTCAGCACCTTCAGATGACACTCCCACACATGCACACTATGAATCTTTAGTCTTCCTAGATTTGGCTGTGATTTTTGTCATCCCTCTGCCCTTCCCTAGCCAGTTTATCCAGACTTTGGATGAAGACATTAGATGAAGCCTGCCTCCAAGGAAGGAAGCAGAAACCTGGAGGGGAAAGGATGAAAGGGGGCTCTTTTCAGCCAAGGGCAATGCCTTGAGTGAGCTAATGGCTGGGGCTATAAACCAGCAGAGCCTCCAACACTTGAAGGAATGAGTTCTTCAGTAGTGAAAGGTGCTGGTTCTGAGTGATACAATCCAATGTTCACTACAAGTGATTTTCTAACACTCTCCTATGACTGGATGAAAATAAGACCTATCTCCCAGGAGATTAGCTCCTAGCAGTACGAGGTCCAACAGGTATAAAACTCTAAGGGAAATTTTGCAATCAGATTACCACAATAGAAAGAGACTTTAGGCTCCATTCTTATGTCATGATGAGGAAACTGAGGCGTAGCGGTCACATGACTTGTTCAAAGCTCACAGATGGTTTGTGGCTGAGACCAGACTCTGGGTTGATCCCAATCTCTGATCCAGAGGTCTCCTCCCAGCAGCTCTCATCCTCATTTTGCCTTCTATACCCTCCAGGCAATTTCAGAGGTGATGCATAAATAAGAAAGACTCTCGAGCTCTCAAATCTCTATCCAGGAAACTACTTACACCAGCAGTGAGGAGGAACTAAGTACCCATCAGCATGCTTCTCGCCAATTGCCCAAGGACTGAAGACAAACCTGACAGCCCAACCAGCTCCTGGTATGCCGGGCTCTGGCTGGCTGTTCTACAAGGGAAAGGTTTCCAGGAAAAGCATGAAAGAACTTGGCAGAGACCCTATCCAATCTCCACACTTGACAGGGGCAAAGGACTTGTCCCAAATCACCCTGAGAATTGTAATAAAGCTGAGGACAAAGTAAGGGCTAGACAAGGTCAATTCCTTTCTTCCTAGAGTTAACCATAATTGTTGGAGGGAACACATCTAACTTCTGTAATGGAAGATTGTAGAAACCTACTGCATGGAGGATGGAAGAGGAAAATAGATTGAGTTTAGGGTATCCCAGGACCCTATCCCAAGGTGTGTGTGTGGGTGTGAGTGTGGGTGTGTGTGTGAGTGTGGGTGTGGGTGTGGGTGACCACCAGAGGCCCAAAGTGGCTTCTCTTCCCTGGGGCACTGGGTCTCATACTCTGACACATAAGCCAGGCCAACCACCTATATAAAGTCCAGACTTCCCCTTCGCTTCACATGTCCATGAACAGAAGACCCTCTTTAGGGTAACCCTGGATGCAGTCACTTTTTGGTTAGGAACAGAAATACCTTAGGGACAAAAATATGACATGCTTATAGGAAATCTCAGTATACAAACAGAGCTTACTCAGGGAAGGGTCCCCAGGATGGGGAAAGATTTGAAACCAAGACCTTGATAAGCAACCCGGAGAAGGGAATGCCTGGGGCTGGGGTGGGTGGAGGGCGCTCTACTCAGTCTCTATAGAGTAGCCATAGAGACCCATGTATGTCGCCAAAGGGCATGACTTGGAGGTACAGGGAGGCAGCTCTCAGCTCTTCCTAACGTGTGGCTCCCTGATACCTGGAGCTACAATGCTGAAAGGCATAACCTCTCCTCCTAAGAAAGCAGTGAGTTTCTCAACATTTCAAGTGCTTGGCAAACAGTATGCCAGTAACACTGTCAGTGGGGTTTCTAAACGTGGAGGGGTCTTCAGGGGATAAATGCTGAGGTGCAGGCCCACAACAGATTCCTCAGGGCGAGCTGGCCGGCGTGGTGAACGAGCAGAGTGCACCGGGGCCCCTGTAAATAACACTAGCTTCCTTCAGCTCATGCTGCCATGAACAGAGTACTCTCCTCTGTCCCTGACTGTGGCCTGGGCAGCACTGAGCCGGCGCTCAATCATCTGTGGCCCTGCTGACCAGCCACAGCGATTACGACTCTGTCCCCATTACGACATTGCCACAGAGCTCTCCACTATCACCTCCCTCCCTGTGTCTAGCCCCGAAAGTGTCCCCCACGTCACCGGCATTTTCTCAGAGTCTGGATGTGTTTGTCAATTTAACAGGAATTTAAATGACCACGATGTTCTTTCCTCTCTCTCTCACACACACTGGGACCCGAGCTAATAAAACAGAGAATTCAGAGATCATATTTCAAAAATATAATATAGCTTCTGTTGACAGGATTCATTTTAAGCCCTGGATGGTTGTGAAACAAAAAAAAAAAAAAAAAAGAGCTGATCACTCGGGGGTGATTCCAAAGTGTAACATCCCCTGTTAGGCACACGCACAGGGGGAAGTGGGTTTGACTCGGAACCCAAGCCGCTCTCATTCCCACTCCTCGCTTGCAAGAGAATTAATTTAGGGGAAAAAACAGTCAGTCACTCCTAAACATTAAAGTAATTCAAACAAAAAATCTCGTTAAAGAACTGGTAAAAGCCAACGTGCTGGCCGTTTGAAAAGTGGGTTTGAAAAGAGGGAGAGATAAAGAGAGAGAGGAGACCCACGGCAGATGGCTACATCCCCAGTGCTTACAGAGGTCTCACTCCCAGAGCCAGCACCGTGGTGCTGGGAGGTGAGCTGAGCTACTCCACGGGATTATTGCTGCCTCGCCATCCCGTTTGTTTGGCCAAGCAGCCTGCGGGGACCCTGAGCTGACACTGACCCCCTCATGCAAGCACAAGCCTAGACAGCAGTGCAGAGTCTCCAGCAAATATAAGTTCCCAGCAGGAATGTATCCTCAGCAGCCCTTGTGGTCAACAGTCCACTCTGCCTCCCAAGGCCTGTTTGCTTTAGGCACCCCTTAAATAAGACCCTATGGGGTTTACCAAAACTCTGATCGTTTGATTTGAATTGACCAATCTGGCCCTAGCCTGGGAACCCCAAAACACTCTACCCACAGACCCAGATAAAGGCACGAGCACCAGGTCCTCCCTCTCTGTCTGCACTCTGCCTTGACCTCCCCACGGGGCCCCTCCAGGCATAATGAGTACTTCCTCCAGGACCTGTGAGTAATAAACTTCTCCATGTACATTTCTCCTGTGCTCTGTCATTGAACGTGGATGGACTATCCGGCACCCTGTGCTCCACTTAACAAATACTAACTTAGCAAAGTCATCATCCTTGGGTAAGGAGCTGGCAGCGAATGCTGTTAGGACCCAGAGTCACCTGCAGCTCCGGGCTCCTGGGCCCAGAAGATGTTTCTGCCACGGTCGGCCCGGCACCCAGTCTCACAGTTTTATAGAAATATGGCTGCTTCTCGGAGTCATAACATCCTGTGTGAAGGACCCCAAGAATCCAGTTCCCTCACCTGACAAACAAGGAAATCGTTGAGAGTGGCAGGACATCTTGCCAACATTTCTAAGGGAGCAAGTGGCAGAACACGACTGGATCCCGTTTTATCTGTCCCCAAGGTCGGTGTGTTTAATCCATCACATCTCACCATCCCTCTCAGCGCTGCTTCGGGTAAAGCTGACAATTCAGACAGCGTTCTAAGGAAAAGCCAGAATGACGCGTACCTGTCACCATCGTGCCTTCCCTTCCGTGACCCTGAGCCACACACAGGATGGGCAGGGCGGCTCCGCCCAGGAAGGCTCCTCCCCGGAGGACTTGGTTTCTCTCTCTCCAGGTTTCATCCCAACACATTTCTTGAAGGAAAGTAACTAAAGCCAGGTGGTTGTAATAATTCTCACTAATGCATGTGCTTTTTTCTGAGCTTGAGCTTCCCCCCAAAACTCCTTAACACAATGCATCTAAGTGGGTACAAGGCAGGGCTCTTTTGGAGCGAGGTCACTTTCCCCGTGCTCCTTGCCAATGTCCGCACTATTCCCAAGTCACAGGGCTCCAGGCGCGACCCTTCTAGATTCCCCCTCCACCGCACAGAGCACCTCTGCCAGGACGAGCACCCCCCAACAGGAAACACGACTAAAAAGGGGGCCCACAGGGGCTCACTGCTGCCACCACCGCCCGCGCTGCCCAGTGCAGCCGGCAGCCCAGGAGGAGAAGTAATCGACTCTCCCTCCCAGGAGGCAACTGCACAGCAGTCAGTCACGTCTAGAAAAGAAAAAATGTCATCAGTGCCCATGGGAGAGCGTAATGACCCAAATTACGGCCTGTCAGATGAGGCAGCGCCTGCCTCCGGGAGGCTGGGGCGCAGGCTCGGCTGACGGAGCTGGTGGGACAGAGAAACGTGCTCCTGGGCAGCCTGAGGGATGGGGACTCGGCTTCAGACTCCAGCTCCGACTCTGTTTTCACGCTTTTCAAGTCCCCTGGGTCCTCCTTGGAGACACGACACTATCAGGGCATCTTGGGCTGAGTGGAGGGGTTGGGGGAGCAGGGGGAGCCAGGCCAAGTTACCTTTTAAACAAGGCCAGGACCCCTTAACTATCCTCTTGACCAGAGTCCCTAAAGATTTTATTTTTCCTTACAGATTTTAAATTAGCAAAATGTTTATGGAGGATGTAATGGAATAATGAAACCCCGGTGCCTGCAGGGGTGAGGTGTGGCAGCAGTGGAAACTGCACTCACGCAGGGGCAGATAGGCCTGAGTCCCCCAGTCCCATGCTTCAAAACTGGGGAGCCCTGGGTAAGATATTTTCCTCTCCGAGTCCAATTTTCCTCATACTCTGACTTCATACAATGGCTCTGAGAACTAGGTATTCATTCATTCAAAAAAAAAAAATGTTATTGAGCATCCATTCTATGTGAGGACATAGTCTTAACAAATAAATTTTAGTAACAGTTGTAGTAATAATAATAGCAACTGTTATTGCAGTTGTAGAAATTGCAGAATTGCAGGAGCAATCATTTATTGTCAGACACAGATGCAACAATTTTACATTAGTAACTCATTTCAGACCTCCAATAACCCTAAGAGGGAGGTCCTAACGGTACACTATTTTTCAAAGTCAAATAAACTCACAAGTAAATTATCCAACAGGCATAACCATTGCCTTTGAATAACATATTCTATTGGAATAAAAAAAGTGAGCAGATCATTATAAAATTACAAAGGAAAACATCAGATTAAAATTTAGAAAAGAACAGGAAAGAGACCTACTTTGATCCAGTGGCCACGGATGACACTGAAGCTAAGGCTGAGAGATGAGAAAGCACCAGCCACAAGAGAAGCACGGAATAAAGAATCACTAAATACACTGCCTAATGCATAGCAGTTGCTTAATAATTTCTAGTTTCCTCTCCTTTTTCAATTCCATGTTACAAAAACTTGACATGAATCTCCACTAGAATATTTATAATCAGAGTGAAAATAACTGTGTTTCTAAAACTGAAAAAAAAAGTCATGCAAATCAGAGTAGACTTGACCTTTAAGCCAGAGAGCCTGCCTGAATATACAAGTCCAAGGGAGACAGCAGCCCCCAGGAAAACTAGGGAATATCCAGTCCCTCGCCCAAAACAAAGGACACCCAAGAAAGCCTGGTCCGGCACTATGACAGGAGAGCAGATAACATGTGATGACATCCATCATCCACGAGACACTTGGAAATCATAAACCAATGGACTTGGCTAAGAACATGCCTTTCAAAAATTCAGACATTTGTTCTACAACCAGTTAGGTTGACTCTTTATAACAATTTGGATGGATGGATGGATGCATTCATACGTGTGTGGGTGGATGGATGGACAGGTGGACGGACAGATGGACAGACAGAACGATGGACAGAAGGATGGACAGACGGATGAATGTCAGATGAATGGGTGAATAACCTGTCTCTATAACATCTCTAAGTGACTTATTTCAATCATCACCTTCCTACGGAGGGACAACTGATTCATCCTGACAGTAGCTGGGCTTAGAGTTTAATAAATACATTTTCTAGCACTCAGACAGGGGACCTATTAGGCTAGTAATGGAAGCTGCACTTTCAGACCAGCTATTTGTGGCGAAATGACTGTTCAATATATTTTGAAGCTCCTCGATAATCCATCTAGTGCATTCTCTATATTCTGTGGCGGCCCCAGGAAATCCTTCAGGAGATGAGGAAAAAAGCAAAGATGGAATTACAACAAGGGCGGATTCACTTTGATATGTTTTATATGTTGGGCTTTTGCTTAAGAACATATTTGACCTGAGTTATTTATTTCTAAATCATGAATCCAGTGTAAGTTCACACAGAGAGTCCCCTCTGAATGTATATGTGTGGAAAGTGTGGGTGACGATAAATCTATAATTAAGGGAACTCTGAAAAGCCTGGTTGTGATACATAGAATTTCCCATTACTACAGACATAATAAAAGGATTAGAATCAGAAAAAAGGAAAAGAAAAACTTGTTTGTTTTAAGAATTTCACAATAAATTGCTAAGAAATATCATTATAAGCAAATGATATTTTTTGGTAAGAGTTTCTTAAAAACAAGTCAGTAATTTAAAATATTTCCCCTGCAACCTTGTTTCAATATGTGGGCCAAATCACTTTGAATGTTATGAGAATGACTTTTCTCTTTTATAAATGAATAGGTCTAAGAAGAATAGTCCTAAGAATTTTAGAGAACAGCTAGCTCGATGTGAAATGTCCATTTGATGTATGCACTGAAGAACTGGATGAGTCATGGGCTGACTTAATAAAGGTATATATTTCAAGTAAAAGGAGGCGAGGTCACTATACTCATAGCTAAACTTTAAGAATACTAGTAACCGAAAACATTCCCAACAAAAATAATCAAAGTATTAAAAAATATAAAAACTGTGATATATAAGAAAATGTTGATAAACTTAGAAATTTAGAGACTATAAAGGAGAAGATTTAGAGAGCAATATGATAATCTTGATATATTCAAATCTGTTCTTTGCCTGAAGTAAGCAGACCAAAAAATGAGTGGAAATAAGAAGGAGACTCCAGATCTAAAAGACCTTGGTAGTAAGAGAACTGGGTGAGCTTCCTTTCCTACAAGAGTATGGGAAAAGACAGCAAAGAAACCTTAGATGCAGAAAATCATGGCAATGGGGAAGAGGTTGAACTATCAAGTGGACCCCAATGTACCAGTGTGAATTCATTGCTGGGCTTGTTCATAAGAATCATTCTAAGAGCTTATTTAAAACATAGAGAATCTTAGCCAGGCCAAGCAATGGGGGTGAGGGGTGGGGCAGAGTGAATGGTCTGACTTGAAATAGCAAAGACCCAGTGGAGAGAGGAGGTGTTGGAATGGGGAAGGGGCTGGGGGTCGAGGTGGACGCAGCCCAACATTGGAGTCTAAGTAGGGTAAGGAGGATACATGAGAAGGGAAAAACGTGGCAGTGACAGCCCAGTGCCAGGTGTCAGAGACCCAGCAGGGTGAGGAGGAGGGCGGGAGGTGGTAAAGGCAGCCTGGCATCTGGTGTTAGAGCCCCGACGGGATGAGGAAGGAATCTGGCAAGGCGCATCCAAGCCTGCTTGGGCGAGAAACGTGTTCAGCATGAAATGCAGGAGGGCGTGGATGCAGGGGAGTGGCAATGGTGGCAATCTGGCATGAAGCACTGGAGCTCAAAAAAGGCAGGGCCTCTGCAGTGGCGGCTGGGGATGGGAACGTGATAACAGGATATCGGCTGTTGACTGGGAGGAATTTTTTAAAGAAGTAAGTATATGGAGGATCACAGAAGGAACAGACTTCTCTCAGTCAGGAAAAGAAATTACAAATATGGAAAGAAAAAAAAAAGAAAACTAAAATTAACCCAGAAATGTCTAATGTAAATGGAGTTTAAGGTATGAATTCATGGTTTTCAATATACAGGTGCACGGAATCGTACAGAGAGCTACAGAAATTAGAAATTAGTATCTGTGTGTATATCCATGCATATACCCCCCAGCTCTGTCCACGGAGGCCCAAGCAGCAGTAACACCCAACAACAATGAACACCCCTAGCTCCGAGATCTCAGTATCTAAACATCGTCCTCTACTAAAAGAAGCCAGGACTCCTTGGAGGAATAGGGCTGGGGAAGAGAAAGTACAAAATGAGACTGAAGCATCTTTTTGTGTCAGAAAATAAGGAGATGCTCAATGAATAATGGGAGACTATGAAAAGGACACAGAAGCCAGTTCAAAGGAGCTCCTTTTGCCCAAAGCTGGGCCGACTTAAGTATCAAAATAAATGCAGTAACAGATGATAACTCAATAAATAAAATAGGAATTCATGAGTCCATCCTGACATAGGTAAATAAATGGAGAAAAGAGAAAGTTTTTCATTACAGTGGAATGCCAACTGATAAACATAGGAAGAATGATGGAGTGTGAAAAGCACCAGATAACAACCAGCATAGCATTAATTCATCCAAGAAATATCAATGGGTACTAAAACTAGTGCATAAAAGTTTGATGAGGCATGTGATAGCTTCAACATACCTCCACTCAAAATATTTACTGATTATACAGCAAAGAGCAGCTTTACAGTGGAAAGGCCTGGCCATGATCACCTTAGCTGACGATCGCGGTCACTGGCAGGACTGTTTATCTTTTTCTAATTAGGTTTTCTCTTTTATTCATTGCCCATTTTCATTCTTCGCCCACATTTATTAGGTTGTTCGTCTTTTACTTAGTGACTTGTATAATTTTTTTTATATTCTCTAAATTGTCAGTTACGTGTGTTGCAAACATCTTTTCCTAGACTGTCATCACATTTAGAATATTCATGTCATCTTTGATCATGAATAGCAATATTTTGAGGTATAAATTTTGAGTCAGGTATAGCACTATTTCCCTTTACAACTTGTGTAAGTGACATTTTGCTTAAGCAATCTTTTTCTTCCCCAAAAGTCACTGAGATGGTCATATAAATTTCTTCTAAGTGTTTTAGCCATGTTTTACACATTTAGTCTTTAATCTACCTGAAATTTATTTTGTTTATAAAAGACAGAAATATAGTTTATTTTTATTTTCGTATGAAAAACCTCTTTTTTTTTTCTCAATCCCAAATCACACTTCCCCACTGATTTGTAAGGCATCAACTACCAAATTCCTATAGAAGCTTCGGCCTGTTTCTGGACTCTCCATTCTGTTCCTAAGCAGCACTAGCTCTTGCCCCAGTGACTGGGGTGAAAAACGGACTTTGCAGTATTGTTGCCATGGCAGGGGCATCCAGAAGCTCTGCTTCTGCACAGTCACTAGTGCTGTGGTTTTTCCAGCTAAGAGAGCGGGAGGCAAAGCAAGACGACCGGCCTTTCTGGGGTCAGGACACTGTGCCACAGCTTCCGGCCTCCAGATGTGACTTTGGTCTCAGCTCTGCAGCAACCAACCGTCCATACTCCCCCGACTCACCACAAAGGCACTGTGGTGGGAGATGGCATGGGTGAGCTTCACAGAGAGGCAACATTTGAGAAGGGCATGGGAAGCAAGGGAACTGGTCAGGGACAGGACAGGATAGCAAAATAACACAAAGGACTCTCAATGACCACTGAGTAGGCATTTCGGTCCAGAGCGAACGTTTTCAGTAAGAATACACTGGATGATCACTTTGACAACATATTTAGAAGCTTTCCATTCTTGCGTACTCAAAATAACACACTCCTTATTTATTGCATTACCAATAGTTAAACTGCATCATCTTCCTAGCTCCTGCCACTCTGTGTTAAGTTTGAACTAATTGTGTCCACTACAGAAAGTCTTACATAAAAAGAAAGTTTGTTTTCAAAGAGTGTATTTAAATATTTTCAAAAAGCAGAAAGCGCCTGCATCATTTCCTTCTCTAGTTGGGTAGGTTGATCCTCAGCAAATATTTGCGAAGGACTCGTGCATGATACAACTTCTAGAACTGCCAGGACTGACAGAGCAGGGTCGCATTTAACTCTCTCATTGCAGAGTCCTGCACACCCGTATCAATGTGCTAGAGCATTTTAAGTACAGCGGTGCCGCAGAGAAGGCTGGGTGAGCTCTCCCCGTGCCTCCCAAAGGCAGCCTCAGCCTACGCCAGACGAGTCCTGGACTTGGGGGCGGGGGGGGGGGGGAGAATCGAGCAAAGGCCACGTGAGAGAGGAGCCAGTTTTCAGCGAAAATGGCTGTGTGTCGAGACCCACCAGCTCCTGTGCAAACAGACCAGTCATAAACCTGCCTAATGACTTGGAAACTCAGAATTGCCCCCTTTCATTTTAAAGAATTGTTAATGGTGCCCTCTCCTACAGGCACCATTAACAAAGAAACCCTGCACTCTTCCACGTGGTGTCCTGGGTGGGCGGGTGAGTTTTCATTAAGACCGGAGGGGGAAAGGAGCTCGCCCTGGGGGAAGGATCTGTGTGGAGAGAGGAGCACTTGCTGATTTCCTCAAGCCGCCCCGCCCACCGATGCGGAGAGACTGCGGGGCGTGCAAACCTCAGGGAAAGCAGAATTTGTCTCAGCTGTGATTGCATCATCCAACAATTTTAATCTCGCTCTTTCATTTGACACACTGTATAATAATACTTTCTTCCAGGGACGTTCTTTAATCTTATAATTTGAAAACAAATTCTATTTCAGCTATCCTTCCGGTAGGTGACCTTTAATGGTTTTGCTATAGGTAAAACTCTGTCATTATGTTCTGCCTCCTCCCTCGGCTTTCTGGATATCCAATTGCTCAGATGCTGCGGTTTTTTGTCACTGATAATATTGCCCTTTCAAAATTTCTCGGTAAGCAGCCTGAAAGCATTCATTCAGAGCAGCGGTTTCATTAATTTATTTAAATGCATTTCTCAAACAAAGCAGGTTAGTTGTTTCGAAATGCCAGGGTCCAGGGAGGGATTTGAAAACGTTCTGCAAAACACAATGGTCCGGGCTTTCCGAGGGGGAAGAAAGCAGGCACTCGTGAAAGAGGCAACCTGAGGAGTGGCTGTGAGCCGTTCCCCCGGGCCCCAGCGGTCCCGCCCAAGTGGGTCAGAGCGTTCACACCGGCCAAGCAGAGATCGCGCTCACAGAGTGGTTTTGCAGGAAGGACGGTCAGCACTAATCTTTCAAATATGAATGGCTGCTGCCTTAAGAGCGCTGTTTGGAGATAGGCTGTTTTACTTTAGGAAAGTGACTGGGCCCGTTGGATGGGAACCAGCATGGAAGGACTCGTAGGTACTCAACGAGGTGGACTGGTGCCCAGGGAGCATCGTGAGTCGGAGGAAACAGAGGGCTCTGGACCAGGCAGGGGAAATGAAATAACGTGTGATGAACACCTGCATAAAATGCGAACGGGCAGTTCAAAAAAAGTCCTGGTCGGTATATGCCATTTCAGGGAGACTAAAATATGTCTTCTTCAAACATAGCTCTCTCTGATCACTCTGGACTTTAAATCATCCAGACGTTTTAGCTTTTCTCATTTCCTGGCTAAAAAAGCAATGACTCCCCATTGTCTACTGAATAATATCTAATCTTAGCATGACATTCAAGGCCCTCCACAAGCTGGCATCGGCTTGTCTTTGAAATCGTGATTTCTTACCACGGTCCCCCGCCCCACAAACACCCTTTACATACTCCAGTGAAACCATGTCCCCTTCCATTCCCTAATCCTCTGCAGGCATCAGGCATTTTAGCTCTCTTTCTTCTTCTGTCACAGCTGCAGACTCTCTTCCCATCTCACGCAGCCTGTCAACCCCTATAGATTCTTCAAAGCCCAGCACAAACGCCTAAAAACTCACCCCATGCCACAAGGAAGGCCTTTGCCTTCTGAACTCTCGTGACACTTGGTCACCCTCTAAGGCCTCGATCACAATAGCCTGACTTCGTGGTGCTCTGCGTACAGCCAGCACAGTACCTCCAGAGGGTGAATTCCCTGGAGGCAGGACCGGTCTTGACCTGTCCCTCCCCGCAGTGGTTCGCAGCCCCACTGCACACGTCAGTGACCTGGGAGCTTTGCAGAAACACCCACACTGGGTTCCCACCCGAGAGACTTCCGGTCAGTGGTCTGAGGTTGGGGTCCGGGCAGAGTACATATACTTTTACCATCTTAAACACTTTTCAGTGTGCAGTTCAGGAGTGTTAAGCATATTCACATTGTCGTACAACTGGTCTCTACAACTTTTTTACCTTTTAAACCTGAACTCTATACCCATGAAATAACAACTCAACTCCCATTCTCCGCTTCTTCCAGCCCCATCAACCACCATCCTACGCTTTGTCTCTGTGAATCGGACAACTCTAAGAACCTCATAAAAATGGAATCGTACAGAATGTGTCTTTTTTGTAACTGACTTATTACACTAGCAGAATGTCTTCAAGATTCATCCATGTGGCAACATGTGACCAGATTGCCTTCATTTTTAAGATTAAATAATATTCCATTGTATGTCTATACCATTATTTTCTTTGTCCATTCATCTGTCAGTAGACATTCAGTTTGCTTTAACCTCTTGGCTACGGTGAATAATGCCGCGATGAACATAAGTGTTCAAAAATCTCTTTGAGATCCTGCTTTATGTTATGTATACCTGGAGTGGAATATGGTCTAATGTGATAATTCTAGGTTTAATTATTTTTAGGGACCGCCATCCTGATTTTCATAGTGGCTGCACATTTACATTCTCCATCAACAGTGCACAAGGGTTCAAATTTCTTCACAGCCTTCCCAACACCTGCTATTTTCTATTTTTTGTTTTGTTTTGTTTTATATTGTAACCACCCTAATAAACGTGTGGTGATATCTCATTTTGGTTTTCATTTGCATTTCTCTCATTAGTGATGTTAAGCATCATATCTTTTTCATATGCATGTAGGTTCTTTGTAATCATCTTTGGAGAGATGTGCATTTTCTCCTTTGCCTATATTTTAATCAGGGTATTTGTTTTTTTGTTTTTTGGGTTTTTTTTTTTTTTGCTATTGTTGTTGTTACTGAGTTTTTTAATCTCTTTATACATTTCAGATATTAGCCCCTTATCATATATACAATTTGTGAATATTTTCTCTCACTCCATAGTTTGCCTTTTCACTCTATTAATTGTGTCCTTTCATGCACATAACTTTTTAAGTTTGATATAGCCCCATTTGTCTAATCTTGTTTTTGTTGCCTGTGCTTTTGCTCTCATATCCAAAACAATTTTTTGGAAACCCAATGCCATCTAGGAGTTTTATAGTTTTAAGTTTAAGTCTTCCATCCCTTTCGAATTGATTTTTGTATGTGGAGTAAGACAAGGGTCCAATCTGACACTTCTGCGGTGACAATCCAGGTTTCCAGCACCATTTGTTGCAAAGACTGTTCTTTCCTCATTGAGGGGGCCTGGCACCCCTTTCAATGATTATTTCACAGTATAGACCAAGGTTTATTTCTGGGCTCTCTATTCTATTCCGTTGATCTATATGTCTACCATTATGTCAATGCCACATATTCTGACTGCTATGGCTTTGCAACATGTTTCAAAATCACGGAGTACAAAATCTCCAACTTTGTTCTTTGCTTTCAAGATTGGTTTTGCTATTTTAGGTCCCTTGAGATTTCATAAGAGTTTTTAAATGGATTTTTTTAGATAATGCGAAAATGTTGCTGGGGTTCTGATAAGGATTTCATTGAATCTGATGATTGCTTTGAGTTCCACACCTTCTTAAAGCAATCTATGGGTTCTGTTTTATTAGAAGCTCCTTGGGAGTTCCCAACGCATAATCTAGTTTCCAATGCACCATCTCCCCTCTACAGTGGCTAACAGTCATCGAGTGAGAATCTGATGTAACTTGAATCAATCATTTAGCATGTTATTTGGTAACAATTTTGTTCTCCTGAACAATGTGACCGTAAATTTGGTCTAAAAGGGTTATCCCAGAAAACTGGGCTATGATCAAAGCCAGACACTATAAAATAGTGAATCATAAAAGCAAACCACATCTATAACTAAGCCTTCTTCCCGGAAGTCATCCCCCACTCAAAGAAGAAAGTGCACGCGCCTCTAGAGAAATAAGGAAAGAACATTATAGGCGAGAGACATGAGGCGGGAACCCATGTCTAGTGTAAGGCCAGTTTATCCTGAATTTTCCCAGAGATTCTTGTGAACCAGATATCAATGGATGTGTACTGTCCTTAGGAATTCAAAGAAAATTGGTTTGGTTTGTTATACTTACATATTGCAAAATGATTACCACCATAATGTTAGCTAACCCCTCCGTCATGTCACATCACTAATCATTTCTTTTTTTTATGGTGAGAACATTTAAGATTTATTCTCTTTGCAACTTTCAAGTGTATAATACAGTATTATTGACTACAATTGCCATGTGGTAGATTAGATCCCCAGCAATTGCCTTGTCATTGGAAGTTTGTCCTCTTTGACAAACATCTCCCCATTCTCCCACCACACCACCCCCCCCCCGCCCCCAGCCCCTGGTAACCACCTTTCCACTCTGCTTCTATGAGAAACAAAGTTTTTAGATTCCACAGGTAAGTAATATTATACTGTACTTTTCTTTGACTTATTTCCCTTAGCATAATGCCCTCAAGGTCCATCCATGTTGTCACAAATGGCATGATTTCCTTCTTTCTCATGGCTGAATAATAATCCTATTCTTCACATCATGAGGGACAAGAATTCTTCCCAATATCCCCACAGATAGAATTTTCCTATAGACTTCTAACCTCCTACTCTACTCCCCAGAAGGAATATACAGCTATCCAGAGTTGTGGTCCTTTCTCTCTCCCTCCCCTACAAAATTGCCCTTTCTCCTGGTTCTCCATGCTTTCCTTCAACTTCCAGTGATAAGCACACTGTCTGAAGATCTCCTTTCAGTTAAGTCAGCATCAATAGAATGAAAGGAAAGGAAGGGGGTAGGGGACAGAGTGGTGCCTATCATTTTCTACAGGAAGGAAAAAGTTTCTTAATATAATAACTACAAAAAGCACACAAGCCTCTTACAAATTATAAAATATTATTTAATGTTTAAAAACTGTACATTTTTTTATCAGGATAAGAATAAAAACCTACTACTAATGCACTCAGGTATCCCACCCTCCTGCCTGTGTTAACTGGGCAGAGTCGGATCGGCTCTGAGGAAGCTCACTAGAGTTCACGTCCACCTGGGAACACAGCTCTTTTCGAGCCACCCTGACTGAGGGCAGCTTCCGGGTCCCATATATGAGCTCGCCCGATGGGACCAGAACAATGATGCTCTGCAATTTGGTTGTCTTAAAAGAAATCCTCTTCAAAAATGATAGCCGGCTCTCTCCTAGAAGAAATATTAAGCCTTAGGAAGAGACAAAGAGTGTCCTTTGTTGGAAGTGGCCCCGCTGGGTCATCAGGATCAGAAGTGTTCCTTCTGAAGAAGAGAACACCGGTGTCAAGAGAATTTCAGTTGCCCAGACAAGATGATGCTTCCTGGAGGAGGTGATCGCTCGCCCTAGGTCCCCTCTGCTTCTACATTTAGAATGACAGCCCTGACAATCCGGCATCTTCTGGCTGGTATGTTCTGGCCCCAGTCCCCACGACCAAGGAGAAACAAGGAGGTAGAATATGCAGGAGAGTGTGGCATAAACACCCATAGAAGAGTGGAAAGGGGAGAGGAAGGGCAGAAAGGGAAAGGCGAGTGAAAGGGACAAGAAGGGGAGGAGGCGGGAAAGGAAAAAGAGAAGCATTATTGTGGGTATAGCCTCAGGTACTTCTGGATGGATCCATACAAGGTTGGGGATGACTGTAGGGCTTACGAATTCCATAGAGAGCAGAGCCAGAAAGTGGGAGAGTTGATCACGTATTTCTTTTTTTCTTAAATATTGATGATTTTCATGAATTTCAGTTCAGGCTAAATCATCAAAAATCAGTTGGTTAACTCCTGTAAAGCATCTTGGCACGTCCACTCACATGGATGAATTCTCTCCCTTTGCCTACCTACCTATCCTGTCATCCCTCTGAACACAGCTCAGATTACACCTTCCCATTACAGGCTTTACCAACCAACCAGCATTAATACTACCCCTCCTTCCTTTTTTGAATTTCTAGAGAAATTATAAACTGTAAAATTCACTTGGCAATGAGTCATGTGCTACACGTGACATCTATGTCACTATTCTTACAGTCTTATTAAATAGGGGATGAATATATGTCCAGGTTTAGTTCAGATGGTACTGGTTTATGCAGGTTAGTCCATAATAATAATTAATAATAACCCAACTTAAGTCTCACAAGCATCCTAGGTTAGAAAGATAAATAATACAGCCAGCCTACTTAAATGTTAAATTCTATGTCACTGCAGACTCCCTAATGAGAATTTAAAAGCTCCTCAGGGCGCGCTGTCATTCTCCTCACCAGCTTTCCTCCTTATACACAGTGCCCAATAATATTTTTATTGTGAGCATAAATCTCCCTTTTTGTTTTAAAAGATGGAAAATGAATAAGCCCTACAAACTTGTGAACATGCTGAAATGTAAGGAGGGAAGTTTTAATTTAACTTGGGCCTTCATTGTTTTCATTGTGTGACTTAAAATGCATCACATTCCAGAACTGAAGATGAGTGTTATTATCAGATTTGCATCTGATGTTTAAAGATCACAGTGAAGGAGAAAGTCCAGTTCAAATGCAGACAGGCTCCTACTGACGACCAAAGACTGCTCGCCCTCCAGCAAACTCCAGCTGCCTAAGCCTGCAGGTCACCTTGGGTTACTCTGAAATGCATTTATTCAATTTCATTCTTACGGGAATAGACATAGTACTGTCAAATAATGTGAAAATTTAAATGACAAACATTCTGAAAACAACAGTCCAGAAAATGAAATCTTTTTTTTTTCTTATTGAAACATAATGTTCTCCAGGTGAAACTGAAAGTCATTTTTTTTCTCCCTCTTCATTTCCCTCTAATGGGGAGAAGCAAAGAGATTATTATATTATCCTCTATCTATTCATCTACCCATCGATCAATATTTATTAAGCATGTGTTCTCTGTCAGACATGAATGATGAATGAAATGGACACAACCCCTGCCCTTAAGTAGCTTATGGTTTGATATACAACAGAGCCATCAAATGCTTATGAGAGAATTACGTAATTAACATCTGGTGTTAAGCACAAAGGTTTCTTGATGGAAATCCTTAACTTGCTCTAGAAAATAAAAAAGTATCCCCCTAAGCAAGAGATATTTAGCCTGAGACTCAAATGATGAATAGGAGTTGGGAAGCCAAAGAAAATAGAAAGAATGTGGCAGAGGTTGCAACTGGAGCATACGTCTTCAGACGCGAGAGACCATGTGACTTTGAAAAGCAAAAAGTGAGCCAGCATTCTGAGCAGAGTGGGTGCGGTGGCAGAAAAGGGGAAGGCTCTGCTAGTCTTGGCCTATGGCTGCAGGGTTTGGTTTCTTACTCTTCCCTCTGATCAGTCATCCCAAATCAGTTACCAAGTCCAATAAGTAAGCAGGTTGCTGAGTGAACATGAAGTTACTGCCAGGTCTCTCAGTCTGGCTCCTACCATTTTGGGAAATGAAGAGTGAGAATTAGGCTTAGTAGAACTGAGCCCTGGCAATAATGTTTCTTAAAAAGACAGGCAGATCTTATCATCATCATTTCTATACCAGTTATTCCACTTCTAAGAATTCCTCATTCCTCTCAGTCCTACATTCTGCTTCAGGAATAACCAATACATCAGCGATCAACTTTCCTGAATGCTGGTCTGGATGTGGCTGTAGGTTATTACACTAAATGCTACCACAGTTAAGAGAAAAAATCATAGTCTCTGTCCTTAAGAAACTCAAATGGGCAAAGAAAATATTGGGAATAAAGTTTGGCATGGTAGAAAGAGAAGATGGACTTTGGAGTCAGAGAGGCTTGGGTTGAAATGCTGACTCTTTCACGTATGAATTTTGTAACTTCAAAATTTTATTAACCTCTCTGAGCCTCAATATATTAATTTGAAAAATGAAGATAATATCCACCTGCTTCCTAGAATTGTCGAGAAGATTGAGTTAGGTAATATGTTCAGATACTGTGTGTGTGTGTGTGTGTGTGTGTGTGTGTGTGTGTGTGTACGAACAAGGAGAGGATCAAAGTAAGAAGAAAGATAGAGCAAAAAGATAAACAAAAATTGTTCCCTATTCTTAAATTTACAGGAATATAGACATAAAAACAAACACTATTATCACAGTATAAAATAGAAATTTAACAATCCAATGAGTGTCTAAACTAAAGGAGAGGTAGAGATGAGGTAGAGAAAGAGACAGATTCAAGACATGTATAAGTTCAAATTACAAATCCAAAGGTGTGATATAAAAATATTTATAAAGTTTTGTTTTATACAATTTGAAATAACATAAAGTCCCTATAAAATGCATTAACACATTGTTATTTTCAAAACTATCAGGCCAAATATATTGAAGGGTTTTTTTTACCCTCTAACCTAGGGCAGTGACATTTTAGCTGGTAAACAAAAATTACTGCCTTCTATAGGTTTACACGATTTTTTAGTGATGCATGGTCTTTAGAAGCCACATCCCTCCCAACAGTGCAGTTACCTTGGGATGGGGAGAAAAAAAATAATAAGAAAATAAATGAATAAGAGGCAAAGAAATGTTATCAGGAAGAAAAAAAAGGCTGACTTTTAATTTCCTAGCTTATGTGACTTGGTACCTGATAAAGCTGTTTAGTAAGATTGCTTTGACCCACTTCAGAAAGGAGTGTCCAACACTTCTCAGTGTTAGAGAAGTGTGTGTTAGAGATATTAATAATGAGATTCATGTGTCTTGTCGGGTATTGGATGAAAAGAAAACTAACCCCCATCCCCACCCCAATCAAGAGACTTTAAGATGAGGGTCTTCCCTATACTTCTGCCCAGTTCCCATAATTCTCAGTGTAAATACCTTTCCTTTGGAACTGACACTGGTAAACCTTCCTCTATTTTATGATTTAGCTTATAATATGTTCCAGCATTACCGTCTGTGTGGGTTATGTGCTCCTAGGTTTGGTGGTGGTAGTAGCAGCGGAAAGTTTCAGCCATGGCAATGATGATGATATTCATATTGTGCTTGCTATATGCCAAACACTGTTCTAAATGCTCTTAACCTATTAACCCATTCAATCCCCTCATAGACCTTTGAGGTAGATAATATTGACATTCTCACCTTACAGGTGAAGAAACTGCTGAATAGAGAGGTGCCGGAGCCAGCCGGCTAAGAGCCGACAGTTCCCGAGAGGGAGTGAGGATTGAGAAAAAGAGAGAGAGAGAGAGAGAGAGAGAGAGAGAGAGAGAGAGAGACAGACACACACACACACAAGGTAGAGTCAAGAGGGCTAACAGTGAATATTGAGCCCTGAGTTTATTTAGCACAGCATATATATACCCTTGGATGTGCATGAGAAGCAACACCTCTCCTTTACTTAAGTTCTCTCAAAACATCCTTGTTCCTGTTTTCCTCTCTTATTCCCTGGGGCAAAGAATGTTCAACTCTTTCCATTAAGCCAAACTTCCTCCTTCAGTAAGGAGTCCACCTGCTCTGCAAACTTCTAGCTTGCAGGCAACTTTAACCCTGTCTGTAGGGCATTCAGCAAGAATGGCTCCCAACAGAGAGGAAAACTTACTTGCTCAGAGTCACACAACTTAGCCAAGATTCAAACCCAGGCAGGCTGTCTCTGGAATCCATGTTCTTATCTGCCATGTTATCCTGCCTCCCAGCAGGGTGACAGTTCATGGCCTTGTAGCTCTGTAGGTGCAGTGTATGGTATAGCAGGGGTTCTCTGAGCCACAGGACCCTGGCAAGTCTTTCTTTAGGATCTTTTACCCTGTACTAAGTGACTCTGCTGGCACTCAGGACTGAAACTCCAGCAAAAGTTGGAAGAGGCAAGAAAGCCCCTCAGGGCCTCAGCCTTTCCTCTTGTGCCCCTGGTCTGTGCATTTCCTGGGATGCAGTGTTAAAAAATGCCCATTTCTGCATCCACCATGCCATCTCATCTTCTCTTATCTTTAAGACCAGACTGGTTCTGACTACCCCAGAACTGAAAACATGACACCTAGCTTTATTTCTTTCATCCAGAGGGAACTAGTCAGAGAAAGAACAAGAACAGACAGTCTGTGACTTTGAAAGTCACATATACACTCTCTGCTATGAGTATGATGATGATGATGAACCATTTAGAAAGACGAGGCAGGTATAATATCTGCTGTGAGTAATATTCGTAATATCTGTTAGACAATGTGTGCTGGGCACACTCCCTGGTGTAACATTTGTGGAAGAAGGTATTATTTAAAAGTTTTAGGGTTTTTAATAAAAAATTCCAACTCTTAATAGCTTAGGTCAAAGTAGAGATTAATTATTCAAATACTGCTGGATCATCTCAGGGATTCAGGTCTAGGAATACGCCTGGATCTCGGGAACAAATGGAACAGGGTCTCTCTCAAGATTCCTTCTCCAGCTCATACTCACACCTCAGTGCTCATTTCTACGCATTTCTCTCCCTTTCCTTCTAGTTTTCATTCTTCCTTTCTCCTTTCTTTCCTTTCTGCAGAAGAAATTATTCTGCTTCTCAGGTCCACGTGAAAGGAAGCATGGCTGCTCCTGTATCCCTAAGCTGTCAGTCTTACTGCTACAAGACAGAGAGAGAACCTGACCTAACTCTCTGGGTCTCTAGTCCAAACCTTGGGCTGTGTCTAAAGAACAGAATCATTGTGTTAGCACAGAGTCTGTTATATCCACATTAAGGATGAGCCAGGCAAGGCAATTACTAGAAAAAGGAGCTAAAGAAACGGTCCCAGGGGTGTCTTTTACAAGTAGCCACCATGCCAATTCATGTATCTGGCAGACACCATCCATGAGTAGAGTGTGCCAAGGGGCTTTGTCGTATGTAGCCTGGAAGCCATAGTCACCATGCCTTGGTTGCCACATCACAGCATGTATACAGCTGGTATTCTACAACAGTAGTTAAACTTCCTTACACGTTTAATATCTGCCAAGAGAATTTGGTAGCCACGAAATCTATGTAATGTAATTTTCTCTTATTTTAGAGATGAGAAAACTCAATTTTGGAGAAAAGAAGTGAGCCACACAGGTTTATACAGCTAGTAAATTGCAGTTTCAGAACGTGAACGTGGCCCTGTCTGACCCTAGACCCAGCAATCTTGTCACTACGACACTCGCTCTTTAATTGAGAAAACATGTGCACTAGTCCTGTTCCTTCTACATGCGTCTCACCTCCATGCTCCTCTGTAACTCCAGACCTCCACCCCTCCCTTTCTGTTTGTTTTTTTTTGTCTCAGATTGTCCCGATTTATGCTGTGAGCTCCTTTCTAAGTTGCAGTAGCTATTTTCTTCTTCTCTTTTTAAAATATCTTTATCCCCTTTCCAATCATGTAATATTTAAATATAATACCCTATTCTGAAGAAAAGTTGCAATTTCCTGTTTTTGTCTGCCATTAGTCATCTTACTCACAGTTTCTGTAGTACTTACTAAGCCTAATGCCAAGTGGAAAAATTCCAAATGCACATTAAAAGTGATCAAAAGGGGAAAAAAAATATAAAATAGAACCAGCAGCTCTGTAGATGCAATATTTCAACTTTGATTTTCCTTGCCCGTCCAAAATAAAAAACTTACAGTACTCACCTTAATATTCTCAAAGGCCTTCAGGTGGCAATCCAGGGCAGATGTACAGGGACTCAGCAGCCTTAAGAAGAATTCAACACCATGAATCCTTTCTCCTTGCCTTTGCAGGGCAGTCTTCCAAGTCCCTAAAGATACAGGAGACAATTCTATGATATAAACTGTCACTTACAGACAGAGGTCAAATAGCCGCCTGCCTGGTCCCTATGTGATGCCATTCGTGTCTCTGGAAGCATTTGCTGGGTTTGGAATTCTAAGCTTGTTGCATGACTGAGCTCAGGTTTTGGTGCCATTTCTATTTTATAGGCGAGAAAGATGAACACTGAAATGTTGTATTTGGCATATCTAAGCCCAGAATCACAGACACTCTTCCGCTAAATAACCATACAAGAGATAACAGAAAACCCAGTGCCAATAAATTTCAGAGGTAAGACCCATCCTGCCTCCTCCTTGCACCACAGAAGCCTGTCCCCTCTGCCGTGGAGGTGGCTGTCGGACTGCCTAGTTTCCCGTTTCTCATTTTTCTCTCCACTAGACTGTCTTCTTCACTGTAGTATTTCCAACGTCTAGCATAGTAACTTAGGAGGTGCTTAGCGTGGAAGAGATGGAGGGATGAGAAGAGTGGAGGGAGGGATAAAGGAGGAGAGAGAGAAAAAAAAAGGAGAGAGGGGAGAGAGGGTAAGGGACGAATACAGTTCACCTGTCCTAACATCAAGGCAAGTTTTTGAGCAAGCCACCTACACACCTAGAGGGACATGTGTTAACACCTGGAGGTCATTCATTCTGACAAGGAGAAGACATCTTGAGTAGTTACTAGACTCCACGATCCTCAGGCAGAAAAGAGCAAAGCCCTTAAGTCACCCTCCAAGGCCAAGGGCCTGGCTGTTTCCCTCTGTGGAAGTGGGAACACCCTCGACCTACACTGTGTAGGCAGAAACTGCTGACCGAAGAGAACAGCCATTTATCTCTCATCCTCAGTCCAGTAGGGAGATCTTTCTAGTTATGCCAATTAAATTTCCATTTCTCATGTACCTTAACTACTGTCTTAAGAAAAACCTGAGCTTACAAAGCAGGCACTTTGACCCTCAGCAAGGATATAGTGTTAATTATGTATCTTCAGGCTGTGGGGCTTCAGCTGTGTAAATTGAAAAAGTAAACCCAATTTGAGAGATATGTAAATGACAAAGTGAAAGAAGAATTAATATTTAGCTTTGTAAAAAAAAAAAACACAGCTCTCTTCATTATGAAGGCTGGTTTTCCTATAACCAGAAGGAAAAATGAATTGTTGGAAGCTCCTCAAAATGTGCAGCTGAGAATGCCTTTCTATTAATGAGGAAAATGATGTTGATTAGCGGGCAGCCCAAAAGCGAGAAAGAAGCTTTTTTCTCTTGTCTTCCCACCAGCTGAGGAACAGGTTGCCCACCGAGGGCCCCAGGCAGAGCAAAGGCACCGTCCCGAGTCTGCTGGCTGGGACAAGTGTAGTCTGATCATGCTCCTTTCAATTATTCTGACAAGCATGTCCAGGCTTGAACAAATCCATCCCTGTGAATTAGGCCACATTATTATAGAAATCCACATCTTCTAAGCCTCTCTGACCTTAAGTGCTCAGAACCTCACTACTGTAGCCCATAGCTAGTCCAGGAAAAGATTTTCTGAAAATTTAGCTAAATGGCAATAGTGGATTTTACCCTTAGTATTTTCTTATATTCATCACGTTCCTTACATTTGCTTAGAACATTACATGCTCTCATGGCTCTATGGCCAGTATGATGTCCTTTAAAACAGTCTAGCAAAGGACTACGATCCCCATTTTCCAGAACCAAGTCCAAGTCATGGAGAGGTGGAAATACTTTTACCAATGAGTGAGCAGCGAAGTCTTTTAACGCCTAGACTGGAAATGCTTTTCCTTAGTAATCGTTTTAAAGACAGCAAGAGCTTCTATCTGACTTTGTCCCCTTCTGGGTCACATAAGCCAAGAGTCACCCAAGAATGAGAAGGTTACCTTCTTTCCTAACAAATCACAAAGAAAACAACCTCCTCTGCCAGATCTATAATTTGCACACCAGCCACTCTGTACAAAAAGGCTTTCTGTGAATGATCAGAGGCCATGCTCCATTTGCTGCCCTTGGCATTGCCATCTGTGCTCAATTTCAGGCATCCTTTCAAACATCGATGTCCTCAGTAGCTCATGAGACATTGGTTCACACGATGGTGGAGTGACAAACAAGGACAAAGTGACAAACATGGTGGCATGTGAACTAATATCCTTTGGTGAAGAGTTCAGCCTTGGGAGGAGCAAGTGTAATGAAGTCTGAAGCTTATGTGATTTTGAGGGCCTTATGTATTTGATAGTTTCATTAAAAGCAGAAGATTTAAGTATCTGGTCATATACTGATACACTTCTTGGTGGTTCTCATCAGGTACATGAGGAATACCGCATAGAACTGTACTATTAAAAATTTGTTTATTTTAATCTATGGATAGCATAAAGAGTTTTTCATGTCTAGTTTTAACTATATATAATTTTTCACCTTACTCATTAATTTTTAACCTAAACCACACAGTATTTTTGCTCATTAAGTCAGAAAAGTAAATAATTTTCTTTTCAATGAATAATTACATGATAGATACTTTAGTTCTATAACCTGGGGGTGGGGAGGAGCAGAATGGAAAAAGCAGTGTGCAGCATCCTTATAAACCTCTCTAGACACAAAAGGAAATTACATCTTTAATCTCAAAATCTGATTAAATATGAAAGAGAAAAAGGTGGTGAGAAAGCTTCACATAATCTTGGGGAACTCTTGAAAGAAGGGCTTCTAAGATCCACATCAAGGCTTTTAATTTGGATTCCATGTTTCTCTTATAAATATGAACCTGTACATTCCTCAAGGATATTATATTTGCTTATAAACACTGCAAAGACTTGAGTTTTTATTTCTTAATATCTATGTTATTCACACGTAAATGAAAATCAGAAACTTCAAGTTGACAAAAAAAAAAAAAAACAGGAAGGATATAGTGGGGACCCTAGAAATCAACGTGTTTACCAAGCTCTCTGGTCCAGTCCCACTAAAGCCACTCCAAGAGAACACTTCCTGCCTCCTGCTGCTCTCAACCATTTCCAGCAGGTACTCAACTAGGGTTTCCTATCATGTTTACTATGAATTCTTCTTTTACTCCTGGATTGTTCAGATACGCTTTTTAACTCTCATCTGGAGTTGGTTGTTCTACCTATCTTTTGATTATTGGTTTCCAACTTGTCATTCATTCATTCATTCCATCAACAAATATTTATTCAAAACTTTCTCTGTACCAGATACTATTCTAGGCATTGGACTTACAGCTGTGGGCAAAAAAAAAAAAATCTTCATGATAATCTATTACATTGAATCATTTGAAACTGCCACCTTTATAGGTCAAAAATGGTTGAGTATCACCCTTCGCCTGTGGTTCATCTTAATAGTGGGGAGACAGAAAAGCAAACATAATTAGTAAAAACTCTGATAGTGTGTTAGATATTCTTCTGAGGTTATAAACCTTGACACACTGGCCTCTTGTTGGACTCACCACCTTGGGGGGACTCTTGACCTTACCTCCTGTCCCAGCTTGAAAACTGAAGCTGAAGGTCCCCAGGAATCAGCAAAAGATCTCAGGGGGAAAAAAGCTACGTTCAGTGATTTTCCTGCCTTATACTCCTGCTTTCACTGAGTGTTTGGCCTATGAAAAACCTTAAGTTTCTTACTGGATCAATGACGGGTTAAAAGCCCCTTATCATTCTTTATTCTGGAATGATAGTTATTTATAACAGGATAGTTAGTTATTTTTAACAGGAAGTTTGACAGAAGACTGGTTTGTTTGCAAGTATCTGAAATAAAGTTAAGTCTCTGGTAAGTATTAGGAGCATATTCATTATCCTACCACCCTCAGCATAATCACACCTGATATGCTAACATTTGCTCCATTCTGATGGTTATGGCTTTTAGGCAGGTGCTTCTAAGCGATTTGAGAAATTAAGTTCTCCTGTGTTAGTAGGTGCTTCTAGTGCCCACTGGTGTAGGAACCTCTCTGAGCCTCCCAAGATTGATACACTTATATACTTCCTGAGGGAAACTACGTCTGGTACCAAGAGGCCACATGATGAAGGAGGAAAATATGGCTTCCCCAAAGTGACAAATACTTAGAACCTCCCACAAGACTGAGACAGAGGGAAAAAGCCCTGAAGTGGGAGAGAAGTGGCTCTGCCATTTGCCACCCATGGGAGCTTTAAATATAGCATTACCTACCCCAGCCTCAGTTTCCCACGTACAAATTGAGGCTCTACCCCATGGATTATTAAACAAGAGAACAGAAAAGTGTAATTAAAAAGGATAAATAAAAGTGCTTTGTAAACTGTAAAAGGCCAATTTTCAAAATGAGGAATTAAAAAAAAAAAAAAGGAAAGAAAACATAATTAATTCCAGGAATTAAAGGCAGAGTCCCCCAGATGGCTAGATAGAGAATTTCTAGGCAGTTGGGGAAGGGAAGATCAGTATACTTGAACATGAATTCACTAAGGACAACATACATCTATATTTATACACCGTTGGTGCCAGTGTTTACTCTGCACCACGGAAAAATGGGAATGTGCCAAATGGAAAGAACACTGGTTTGCTAACAAAACAGCTTGAGTTCACATCCTGGCTCCACCCCCTCCTGACAGTGGGAACCTCAACACCGCCTCTTTTCACAGGTGATAAAAGTGCATGTGGATTAAACACGCTCAAATTCACAAAGTGTCTGCACATAAAGGAACTGTATAGCAGTGAATTCCTTACTCCATTTTATACATTATACATGTAGTCATCGTGTCAACCTTGTGAGCTGGGTTCTCGTTCTCATTTTCAAGATGAAGAAACTGACGTGTCCTAGGAAACATATAGCCATAAGTAGCAATATTATGGCACAAACCTTTCCAATACTGACTGAGTCATTTCCACTACGTCACTGTTGCCTCCACTGTCACAGATCAGGTTGTGTCACTGGCGAAAGATGGCAGTAACTTTAAATAAAGTAAGTTATGCAAGAAAATAGATAGAAGCTAGATAGACAGACACACAGACACACACATACAGACACACACACACACACACACACACACACACACACACACACATATGCACACAGAGTAACCAGACATCACCCTCCTGAAGCAATGAGAAACACACAGGCTGCATAAATGTGCTATGCAGGTATTAAGATGATTGAGCCCCTGGCCCCAAAGGTACAGACTAATGACCTGAAGTCATATTATAGATTAAATTTATTTCTCACTCTCTGGCACACACATTTCTCACCAGCATATGTTGAGTTATTGCTACATCTCACCAGTGTCAAACAGTATGCTATTGTCAATGTAATGAACCAGAATGATTTGCCCGAGAACCAGATTATGGCTCGTGGCTGGAGGGCGGAGGTGGTACCATCAGGGGCACTGTTGCTCCTGCTACATGAAAGCCTAACAATGTCTAATGGTCCTAGTAGCAAGTATAGTGAAAAGTGCATTGGCCAGATCAATAGCTGCACATCAGGTGCTAGGGAATGTGTTGATTTGCTCCAGCAAGGAAACTACATCTGGAATAGCAGCTGCAACCGGAGTCCCTACCTGACTGGGTTTATGATAACCCACTGGCATTCTCCAAGATCCATCTGTCTTCTGCATGAGCCAAAGGAACAAGCTGAATGAAGATTTGGTAGGGATCACAACCTTTGCATTTTTAAGATCCTTGGCGATGGCAATCCCGCCTGCTGCCTCTAGAAATGCATTATGCTCTAAACTGGCAAACAATATACAGTAGTTTCCCCCTTAGCCAGAGCTTATAGGTCCTAGAATCAACATTTTTTGAAAATGAGAGTTGTCTTCAGTGAGGCTAGGGGTCTCTCACTGTTACCCGTGGTGATCTTGCTTTCTCATCACTTTGACCTTTTTGGGCTACAAGACCTAGTTCTCAAGGAAAGATGCCTTCCCCAGGGGACACACTCATGCTTTATTGGACAGCCACTAACCACTTTGAGCTCCTCTTGGCAGTAATTCAACTGGTAAAGAAGGCAGTTTCTGTACAGACAGAGATATTGATGCTTTCAGAGGACACAGAGTCACTACCACATGTCAAAGGTAAAGAAGAGATCATCAGGAATTATGAGAGTCCTTGAGGCATCTCTTAGCACTCCAGGTCCTTCAATTAAAGTCCATGAAAAATTTCAACAACTCAATACAGGCAGGACTATTAATATCCCAGAACCTACAGGAACTACGGTTGGGTCACCATCCCTGGCAAGAAACCAATACCAGCAGAAGGAAAGACAAAATACAGAACATATAGTAGAAAAAGGTAGTTATAAATATCAGCTAACACACATGGCCAGTTGCAGAAACAAGGACTATAATAATTGTTGGTACTTCTTCCTTATTTTAATATGAATATGTTTCAGTACATATTAACCCAATTTTCTCTACACCTCTCCCATGTCCTTATCAGCTAGCATAAGATATGGCAATGGTAGTTAAGTCTATTACAGGATGTCAAAGGAAGAATGAAAGATTCAGCAAGAAGAGGAATGCACATCACTCAAAGATGAATAAAAAGAATCTGTATCCACTTTTTGAGATAGGATTAAGTGTTTTCAGTTGTACAAGGGATAGTTGCATCATGTTAGGCTGAAATATGGTTTTGCAATTGTCTTCACTTGGAAGAGAAGTGTGGTTAAAAGATATATCTATGGATGACACATGGACAGGGTATGTCAATTCAGCTAAGCTAAAATCGCATTTCCCACAATTGTGTTTCCTGCAGTTTCAGATTCGTATGAGCTAAAGGAGAAATATGCATAAGACTGGAAAGGCAGAATGCAGCAGTAGACAGAAGGTCGGTGCTGGACAGTGAGGTGGCCCCTGCACCGTGTTGCTCATGTGCTCGTCACCTGGCTGGCTCCCAGAAACCCCAGCTCCCACTCCATCTCCCCCCTTTAGTCTGACTCTTGTGCTGGGTGAGTTTTTATCTCTGTGAGGAAGGATCCAGTTTCTTCTGCCGGTCACCTGCATTGTATAGATTGGCTCCTAGAGGTAACGAGAGATTGATGTGTATTCTACTCCAGCGGTCCCCAACCATTTCGTCATCAGGGACCGGAGCTCCTATAAGAATCAAATGCCTGATGATCTGAGGTGGAGCTGAGGTGGTGATGCTACTAGCACTGGGGAGTGGCTGAAAATACAGATGAAGCTGCCCGCAGGTCACCTCCTGCTGTGAGGCCCTGGTCCTAACAGGCCACACACTGCTACCACTGCACAGCTCAGGGGTGAGGATCCCTGTTCTAGCCCATCCTGTGGGCTCCAGGATACCCTCATGGGTTCTAGTTGCTCTTGCTCCCATCTATTTCACACCCATGTGTTCTTGCCAACTGACTATCCTGCTGCTTCAAGTCCTAGCAATGTACACACAAGTAGCAGACTTTCATATACTGTTCAGCCAGCTCCCACAACTGCATAGTACAAATCACTACAACAAACCTTTTATTATATAATTCTATATATGCATACATATATATACATACACACATTCATACATACATACATCCTGCTTCTCTGATCCACCCTACCTGAAATGTACACAGATGGAAGTGGCTGAGCGAGAGCTCATACCTGGCTTATTGTTAATATTGATTCAGGGTGCCTTCCACTAAACAACCGCTGCCTCCACCATAATAATAAATTCAAGGCCATGTAACTAGGCCATGGTGGTGGTTTAAAATAGTATGTTGGCCATCACGCTCCCTCTTGGGGAAATGGAGACATATAGGCTGCATGAAGAGCTCTGAGATATTAAGATGATTGAATGCCTAGTCCAAGAGGTGCAGGTTAATGAACCGAAGTCAGCTTGCAGGGGAGGTCTCTGAGAGCATGTCCCATCCTGGGGCTCCCTTCGACTTTGGCCCATTCAGCACTTTTTGCTATAAATTGCACAGATGACACCGGGCAGCTAGAACATACACTGAGTGACAGAATTAAGAACCTACAGGATTTGACAGGATGAGTAATGAGTCACGACTAACAAGATGAAATTTAACGTGACAGACGTCAAGTCTTACCCTCCACAGCCCTGCCCTGGATAACAACGGTACCAACGCCCTCCCTATATTGGGGTACCTCTTGAGCTCACTGTGGGCAAAAGCCCAAGATGCTGATGATGCTGATTCAGGAAAACACCTCAAGGTTCAAAAATCATCTCTACAAACACAGACCAAGAGAGATTTGGCTTAATAGCAGCCTTTGTGAAAAAAGATATTGAGCTCGATATCAATCAATGCTGTGCTAAAGTATTCATTAGGTACTTGGGCTTCATTATTCAAAGTATGGTGTTCTGACACAGGTTGAAGATAATCTTACAACTTCTCCCAACTCAGAATCACACAGCTGAGGTTTGGGTAGGATCCTGAAGGCTGCATTTTAGTAGCAAACTAGAATGTGACTAATACGGTGAGAATACATAATCAAGTCATATGAAGGACCTATTAAAGAGGGTGTTCATGAGAGTTCGTTCCAAATAATCTAATAGTTCTCAAAGAGGAATAAAATATAATTTTTTTCATACTTCTAAAAGACAGATGGAAAGACACCATATAAAAAAACGCTTAATTCACTGTAAGCAATAAGCATATAATACAGTGACTAAGTCGGGTTCTTGAGCCAACCCTGCTGAGGTCAGAGCTCACGACACATTCTCTAGCCGTGTGACTTGTGCAGTTACTCAGTTTCTCTGGCCTCAGCTTTCTCATTTACAAAATGAGAGAGACTTGAATATCTCCTTCACACATTTGTTGTGGGGATTAGGCTGAGCAAAAACAAATAGTATCTACCTCACCTGGCTGCTGCAAGGATTAAAGGAAGCAACAAAACACAATTGTAATGCATTTAGAGGAGGCCACATGGTCAGAGGCCAATAAATATTTGTTAGTCTTATTATTATCAGGGAGCACATTCTAATGCTTAGAGCTATCCCCAAATAGAACACGCTGTCATGTGAGTAGGCAGCATCCTGCATCTGAGTGTGATTAAACAAAGACAGGCTCTCCACTTAGGGTGGTGTTCCTCAAACTTTAATGTGCATGTGAATCCCCCTGGCACCTTATTGAAAGTGAGTTCTGACTCAGCAGGTCTGGAGTGGGCCCTGAGAGTCAGCATTTCCAACATGCTCCGATGTGCTGCTGGTCTAGTTACCCCATTTTAAGTAGCAACACTGGAGAACTCATACGCTAGGTGGGAAGGAAAGGAGCAAGGCCCCTCACATTCTAAAATATTAAAATGATGTGATGTTCTCAATCTGAGAGTGATAAGTATATTGAAGCCATATGGTACGTGAGTGATCTGGAGCAAACAACCTACCCGCACACATGGTTCTGATGTATTCGGCAAAGCACTTTCTAAGAAATGAGTGTTTTTTACAGCAAAATCCAAAGTCCTCACATGGAAGCTGATCGACCTCAGCAGAGGGTTTCATTTCCTAATTGGCTAAACATCTGTTCCAGTTCTGAGCACAGATTTATCTTTATCAACCACTGATTAGTCAATGGCTCTGCAGGCTGCTCTGTCTTGGGGTGACAGGGAACAAAGCAGGGCAGCTGTGGGATGTCAGGAAGGCTCAGGAAGAAGGCAAAGAAGGGCTAGGGAAGCAGAAAAGAAAGGCATTCAAGTCACTTGCAGAAAAAAGCAATAGCAAAGGATATCGGCTTCGAGGCTAGACAGAACCAGTTCTGGGGTTAGGAGGGCCCTTACAGATCACATGACTCATTCTTTCCAGTTTTCAGATGTGAAATGAAGTTCCTGTGAGAGGCTATGACTTTCCAGAAGTAACACATAGAGGTGGCATCAGAACTGCAAACCAAGCCACGTGGCTCCTGGTCCAGTGCTCATCCCACTGGCCCATGCCTGCCTGCCTTCTCCTCCAGGGGTCGCCTGCCCTGGCAATGCTGCTTGTTCCACCCAGAGTTTCTCCTCATGCTTCAGCTTCCCTCCAGGTAGGGAGGGTTGAAGAAGATCTGAGGATAGAGTCAGAGCCCAGGGAACTATTATTCATTCAGGGTCATTTCTCAGGATGAAATTGCTCCAGGAAATCTGAAGTGTTTCCACGTCACTCACACTGTTCACTGTCTCTTCTCTATGAATACATTAAGCAGCAAATATAAGACAATAACCCATGGCTCTGATACCCTTCCAAGAGCCAAGCGGCCCTGTTTCTCAATATTTCTCCCCGGGAACCCTTGGGTTCTCTCCTACTCCCTCTTCCATTTATGAATTTCCCAGACCACAATAAGAACAGAATTAAAAAGGGACATACTCACTTTCCTTTTTGTGAAGATCGGGTCAGGAAAGGGGCAATAACTCAGAAGCTTTGACCAATGGAAGAGGGAACATAGAAAGCCACATGGAATTACTTCAGCCCTGGAAACTCCCATTTCTCCCAAATCTTATATTCTTCATACTTGTCGAGAGCTTAGACTTTCATTAATTTATGCTAACATGAAATGATTAGCATTAAGGTTCTCCTGAGAGGCTGGGGTCCAGACTGGTCTCCACTTAACCGTAAAGCCTCCTCTCCTACACAGGGGTAGGCGGATGGACTGGGTATATGTTTTGGTTTTCTACGATTACCTGATAACTTAAGGAGTTGTTCCACTCTCCACCTCCTACATCCTGTGTAGCAGTTTAGGAATAAAGTGTCATTCTCTGTATATGACCTAATCTCCACCCTCTACCACGTGTCCTAGTTCTCTATAAATTTACTGAAGAAAGAAGTAGGAGTATTGGCTACACATCATTTAAAAAAAGAAAAAACAAAATGCATTGTTTCTTGTCATAAATATATTTGTAGCAACAGAAATATTATACACATGACCAAATGAGGGCCCCCTCCAACTAGTAGTACTTGACAGACATCCAGGATCATGCATTTATTTGCCACTGCTACATAGCACTGATGGTCCAACCTTCAGAGAGCATCTAAACTCAGGCATTCAGAGGCTGCTATTCAATAGTGAGATGACATATGGTTCTCTGTATTTACTTGTTTGGGTAATTTTTCACTGTTTCTATAAAAATGGAGGGCTGCCACTCGTTTCTAAATCTACCCAGGTCTGTGACACATGTGGGTGGGTAGTGAAGTCAACTGCAGGCAGCAAGAACAGACTGAGCGGGCTATTGGCACTGTCACAGCAATTATTACCTAGGAGGCTTTTGAACACTAGAAAGGCTCTAGGGAACTCCACATTGCTCTTCTCTGCCTTTTGCCAAGATGTCTCTCCAACATCACTTCAGACCGAAAACCACTTCCATGTTTAGACCAATGCACGGAAGTGGTAGAGTAAACTTTTACCCTTCAAGATTTTAACAGAGAATGTGTTAAGTATTGGAAACAGATCGTGTTGATTATACAAACACAACTTGGTCCTGTTGCCAAGCCTGCAGTCTTATGTTTGTCAGCCCATCTTGGCTTCAGTGTCCACAACGGTAGGTAGTGACAGAGCCAGTGTCAGAACGAGTCCCCATAAAGAGAAGAGATGGACAACGTTGCGTTAAAGAAGTATAGGTTTCAAAACTACAGCTGTCCTCAGCATATAGGCATTCTCTTATGGGTACTTTTCATGCAGGCCCTGGTACCCTTCTTCCTCACTTAGAACAGGCCAGATCCTAGAGTGACAACAGGAAGGAAGCCTGGATAGAATGATCTACATGAAATGGCTGCTATCATTTTGCTTGTGGCTGCAGAGTTTAGAACTAAGAGCCTCTTATCCATATTTGCATACAATTTTCTGAGTTTGCTTTAATGGATATGACATTTCATTAATTCTGATTCATTGTGTACTCAAGCCAAAGCACATGCAGTTTAGTTCCACTCACTGACAGAAAATAGAAGCTGAAAAATTCTAAGTCAGAGTGATAACTGAAGGTATGTAATTACTCATTACCCAATCAGCGACCAGGTTCAGGGGGCAAGCATGGTTTGGAGATAAACTGCAACTTTTGTAAGTGAATCTGACAGGCTGGGTCAGTAGGTGTGTTTCTTTTGATTAATGACACAAGGAAGAAAGGTTTAGAAAAGGTGTTTCCACTGATTCTGCTACTTCCAGTCTGACCCTTAAAATATTTCTACCAGTTACCAAGGAAAACATAAATTACCATGAGCAAAGTGTGAATTTTATAAAAACATACAAAAATGTTACATCCATAACTTCTCTGCTCTAATTAAAAAAAAAAAAATCAAGATGATAAGTCCTAGGATATGCCAGAATGGGTTGTTCAGCGACAAATCTCTACTTTCTCAGAAAATGCACTCATTAAAATATAGAAAAACAAACACAGTTGGAGCTATTCATCATAGTGAATTAACATAAGAGTTTGAACACAGCACAGTTGCTGCATGGGTTTTGACATCCTTCAGTATTTTTCCAACAGATCTGGTTTCTGGGGAGAGAGCAGGCATTTGACTGCTTACTGGTAAAATGGGTCTATGAGAACCCTGTCCAGGCCCCTGCCCTCCATGCTTCCTGCTTAGAGGCAGTGGTAAGACACACGCACACGCACGCGCGAACACGCACACACACACACGGCGGAATCTGAGGACAGCCAGTGAACTGACACAAGGAAGGGCACGGACAGTGCTGAGATACAGGAAAAGATCCTTTAATCTCGCTGTTGTTTGGGAAGATTTCACAAAGGAGGTGAGGCTTGCCTTGGGCCTTGAGGATGAGCTAAAACACGTTGCAGAGAGAAAAGAGTTTAAACAGTACAGTGGCAAAAACAATCCTGAATTAGGGAAGAGGGATTATGTCAGGTGATGGTAAGAGGATTCTTTTTCTTAAAGATCAGATGGGGCTCCACTGGGGTCAGTAGGGAAGGATGGAAGGAGACTCTGAGTGTGAAGGCCATTGTTTTAATGCACAGCCATAGGAGTGTTGACTAGTATTGGTACCATGCATAGTTCTTCAGAAACACTGGTCCCAAAACTCCCTGTAAAGGACTGGAGTGGAGGAAGAATAGACCTACTGTGTGTTTGTGACAGGTGGGAGTGGACAAGAGCCTGAAGGAGAGGGCAGAAAGACAAAAGAGAAATGGAAGCAAGAAGCAATGGAAAGGAGACATGTTAGGAGTTGGGGACTGGACATGTATTTGAGGTGAAGAGAGAAGTAAGACAGATGGCTCTGAGTTTTTCAGCCTGACCATGAAGTCAGGACAAAGAACCATCTCTGAGGTAAGATACTGAATCTCTGCAGGGAGATGTGCAGTAAAGGATGGAAAGCCTGTGGCAGATGTGCAAGCCGAAATCGGAAGCAGGGAGCTGTGGGTGTAGGACTGGAGCCGGGGCGAACTCTCAGGTTCAGGTCTGGGGAACACACAGTGGTCAGCGGGGTGAGGTTGAAGTGGAACCCCACCCCAATGCTTTGCTGCAGTAAATCCCACATGCACTCTGCACCCTGTCCCTGCCCGCAGTGCCTGCAGGGCCTCTTCCCCGTGCTCCTTCCCAATCCTCCCTTATTATGGACTCCACATCCTTATTATGGACTCCCCAACCAAACACAGGACTAGGATGTCGGTATCCATTTACGCAGGACAGGAAGAGCTGTGTGTGGAGGGAAAGAGTCTCAGTCTGTGCAGGCTGCTAAAACAAAAATGTCATAACATGGGAGGCTTATAAATAACGAATACTTATTTCTCAGTCTAGAGCACGAGAATCTCAGGATCATGGAGCTGGCAGACTCGGTGTCTGCGGGGACCCGCGTCCTCGCTGACAGCTGTCTTCTCGCTGTAACATCACCTGGCAAAGGGGTGGACAAAGCTCCCTGGGTCCCCCTTACAAGGGCGCTCATCACATTCATGATGGCAAAGCCCCAAAGGCCCCACCTCCTAACGGCATCACCCTGAGGGTTACATTTCAGCATATAAATTTTGCGGGGAGACGCAAACACCCACTCTATGCCACAAGTGTCCTGTTAAGATATTCCACTGTGAAAATCCAGCAGATGCCCTGAATTCCAGCAGCTGTCATTGCAGTCTCTGTGATGAACGCAGCACCGGATCCAAGCCAGAGGGCCCTGGGAGAGCATTCGACTGGGTGTTTTTAAGCCTTTTAGCCATGGAAATCTTCTCAAAAATGAACACTTACATGGACATGTAAACAGCTAAGCTGCTCCCATTTAGGGACTAGGGATGGGATCTGTGGGAGCCTAAGAGACACCGTCAGGAAATTCTGTTTGCTCCAGCCCAGCTGCCTTATTTTATATGTGGGGATACTGCAGCCTGGACTGGAGAGCCCAGAACACATAGCAAAGCTGCGGCTGTGATGGGGGCTGCAGGTCCCCAGGCCAGCACGACTCCACTGCTCTAGGGAACCGGCAGGAGCCCTTACTCTGTGGTACATCATCCCGGGATGAATATCCAATAGAATATTGTTGAAAGCCGCCTTAGAAAAGCTGTCAAAGCATATTGAGTATCTTTGCCCACCAAAAAGTAAAATAACATAAATAAGAGAGGGGCTCATTCTCAGAGGTGGGGCAGAGGCCAGGAGGAGGGAGCTTCACGTAAGGGCAGAGGTTACTCTGCAGTCAAGCCCGCCTCCAATGGCAGAACAGAAGGTGAAGCCAACATCCGTAGAATGGCCCCAGGGCAGAGCAGGGCCATGCATCCTTTTGTTCCCCTAAGTCCACCAGGTAGTTCTCAGTATTCAGCCTCCAAGTAGCCTTTGCACATTTTGTAGCAGATCCCCCTTGCAGAATCCCTACTCCGAATTTCATCCCCACAGAGGGTTCTGCAGAGCTAGTGCTGCACAGCTCTGGCTGCGGCAAGAGATTGCCTGGAGGCTTCTCCCACGTTCAGAAGAAAGCCAGAGTCTAATTTGCTGTGAACTATCATGAACAATAAAACGTTCATTGATTTTAATTGTAAACACTTTAAGTCTCAACAGTGTAATGAAAGAACAAATAGAAAATTCAAGAGTTAAGTATCCTTTTAAAATTTCATATCTTCACCTGGCCTCCCAAGCCAGACAAAGTCAGATTAAGCAATGCACAGAGAGTGCCCGCTCCCAATTCCATCTGGCAAAACCTGACCCATCTTTCAAGGTCCAGCTCGTAGAGCTTCTCTGATCCTGTCATGTGACCCCCAAAGCACTTTTTTCTCCTGCTTCTGAGAATGGCACTTGTTTTGATGATATGTTCTATTTGTCCTAAATAAATTGAGTCACTTGACAATCGGTATCCCATCTTGAGCATCCCTAAGACTTTAGCCCCAGAAATAGTGTCTTCTGCCCAGTAATTGCTCCAAGATAATTCTAGGTGGAGTGAATGAATGGTTTGAATATTTTTTTAAAAGCTAGTAAAATTTTATTATGAGAATCAAAGATAATTTGTTCAGCCTATCCATGCAACTGGATTATATATCATACTGAAGAGTTCCAATGGCACATGCACCATCTAGCTATGCAGTCTCACACCAAACACTGCCTGATTATCTATAGATTTATTAGCTATAATGCTGGCATACTCAAGTGGAGTCCCTGGATTAAGATACCCAATTTGATATTTTAATTCTAAATTCTTCTTTGTCTTTGCCTAGGTTCATACTCTGAGTAGAGATTCTGCAAGGAGGGATCTGCAGAATACTCTGGTGCTTTATATAATAGGCTTAAGGAAAGTCATGGTCTGCCTTCTGAGGGAAGAAAAGACTTGAGACAGTGTTTAAAATCTATATTTCTAACCCAAAAGTATGCACACAAGTCATCAGAAAAGAAATTCATTTCAATCACTTTCTTTGGGCAAAGTTAAGTGGGAATGGGTCCAGAAGCTGGGGTTTCAACCTCTCAGCCAAATCAAACAGCACGTTATATTACACCTGTTTTATTCACGCTGTGGTTAGATAGCAATTGAAAACTGTCTCTTCATGGGCTACAATGCCTTCGTCTGTATAAATGATGACTCCGACTTTTTCTGTTCTGAAACTACTAAGATTAATTACCTACAATGTCTAGACTGAATGATCCCTAACAAACCAGCTTACTTTTGTGCTGGTATATCTAGTCCTATAATAACAGAGTTGTTTCTTGTTATCAGAATGATAGTTCTACAGTTTTTTTAAAAAGGTGTGATGGTTTGGGGTAGGCTGAACTACATTTCCCAGGGTCCTCGAAGGGACTTTGGAAGGAGGATAGAAGGGAGAAGCAGTTATTTTGTAGCACACACACATCGTTACTGATGTGCTGATTCACCTCATGGATGTGAAGCAGCATCACAACCAGGTATGTGTGTCCATGACCAAGGGTTTCAGCTTCTACAGGATACTTGCATCGCGAAAGGCAGAGGCAACAAAAACAAACAGGTTTCAGGCTATCACAGCACAAATTTCACCAGCTCCTGTTTGTAGGGTTTAAGCTTGTGTTCATGAGATTGCAGCCTACTTGTGATCTTCCCTCGCTGACCGTCTTCCCTGTGGGCTTCACGATCCAGCATTAGCTATGAAGACAGTCTTACAGGGGCTGCTCAACCAGCCTCCACTACTGTATAAGCCAATTCCCTAGAATAAATCTATAGACTGATGACAGGTAGGAAATGATAGATACATAGGCAGGCAGGCAAGTAGATAGATATAGATGATATAGATAGATGATAGATAGGATAGATGAAAGATAATAGGTAGATAAATAGATAGATAGATAGATAGATAGATAGATAGATAGATAGATATTTCCTCTATTATACTGGTTCTGATTTCTCTAGTTGAACCTTGGCTGACACAGAAGCTTTCTTCAGAATCCTATGTTCATGACAACCGCATGGACTTATATTTGCATAGACATGATGGTGCTGGCTCTTTTCAAAAAAATAAATAAATAAAGTTACAATTGAGAATGTATAATCAGAGAGAAAAAACAGCCATTTAAATTAGACAGTCCTAGTTGAGACCTGAATTCTTCTTTACTAATGGACTTTGCAGCCAGCTTTGAATTCAAGCCCGGTTCTGCAGTTGTTTTATTCTGTGTAACCTTTAAACCCACACCACTTAATTTTTAAGGTTCAGTTTTCTCATCAGAAGAGTAGAGGTAAGGCTTTCTTGCCTTAGAGAGTTACTATGAAGAGTAAGCACCACAATGTATATAAAAGTCCAAGTGCACTGCCAAACTCCCGACTTTCCTTTTTTAATCTTCCAAGCCCCACTACTGTTCCACTTACTGCCGAAAGCCATCACCAGCAAAGTGATCTTCCACTGGCCTCCTTTCTTCCTATTCTACTGTGCCACCAATGTTAACACCTTTATGTCATCTACTCTGTGGACCCGTCTGCCAGATTTCATGCTTTCAGATTGAGAAGTAAGTGCTACGCTTCCATATTAATAAAGGAGAACTGCGTTTGCTTCACACTTCGCCTCCCGCCATGTATGAGGGACATACATTCTCTCATTGGGTCCCCACAGTTAACACTGTCAATACACAGTGAGCTCAGTTAAGACTGTGGCAAAATGGCCACAGTCTGTAGCTGAAGCTACACCTTCAAAAGCGTTATTCTTCTTCCATTGCTTGTCGTCAGGAGCAATGAGAATGGCCAACAAGGTAAAGCTACTAACAGATGGGCTGGTCATTAAATAGGAAATGCAGGTGATTCAGCCAGTCCCTAACTTGGCTCACAGCAGTAAGCTTTCATCCAGATTTGAAAGAAAACAAGTAATAAAAAGGGCATTGTGGGTGGGAGGATGCTGCTAACTTGCCATGTGACCTGAACCCATTATAGGAAAAATTCTGGGAGCTGTAGAGTGAAGTTCTATTTTCCGCTAACTGTATCGTCAATACAGAGTCTGCCGACTGGCCCAGTATTTGTTATCTACTACTGAAGCCAGCATAGACTTTTAAATAGAGTCAATATTGTCATTCCAAGGCAAAGATGCCAATTCTTCTGGGGAACAGGCCCCTTTAAAATGCCCACACTGTAAAGACTTCTCCAGGAATTTTAATATTCACTGATTGATGCATTCTATTTAAACAGATCCTATGAATTTCCCAATTCTTTTAAAATAATTGGGATTACAGTCATCACAAATATATCAACACTTATTATAAAAATCATAGCATGTGGCTGTCAAAGATAAATATATTTTCCATCTATAGAAAATACCAAAAGGGCATATGGATTTACAGATTCCTTGCTAAATTTTCCATGTCCTTCTGGGGTTCTTGGCACCCTCACTGAAAGCCAGCACTCCAAGGCGAATTATTACCCTGACCTTAGGTGACTAAAAGGGAATGATTGAAAATATACTTTTTAAGCCACTTAGAAGTGTTCGCATCAAAGGCCACCGAAAATGGAGTAACCCCGGATTTAAAAGAATTGTTTGTCAGGGATCAAAAATTGGTTTTAAGGCTGAAACACAGACTAAGGATAGATAGACAATTCTCTCTGCATGTAGGTGTAAAGAGTAATAGAGTCAAAAAATCTGTACTACGTGCAAATCTTATTTACCAGTCAATGAATGATACCGAAAGAAGAAATTCAGTGAGATTGTCATGTTGCAATTGACTATAAGTCTTTTGATGTTAAAGCTAAATTGATAGAAAATATTTGGAGGTTTCAGGAGTAGACAGAGTGTAGATAGATAAATTCAGTGTGAAAGTATTATGCGATGCAATTGGAGAAATTATTACAATTCATGTTAAAGGAACACTTCAACACGAGCGATGTCTCATGACAAGTACCTAGGAGTTTCAAAGAGCATTTCTTAAAATCCATTATAAGCCTTACAGACAGCGCTAGGAAAAATAGTTGATGAAATGTTGGGCATTGTCATAAAAGGGTCTGGAATCAAAACAGAAAACAGATGCCTGCCCAATCTGACGTTTCTAAAGCATTCACACCTAGATTCCATTGATGTTTGCTGTCACGGTATTCAGAAACTAAAAATTCTAGAACTGGTTCATGTCAGAGAAAGACGCCTAAAAGTTTCAGTAAGTCAGAAATATTCATGTATACTGGCTCCTTCCCTCACTGGTGTAATGCATTCCCCTGGCTTCATCATCCCGGTGGTATTAATACATGTGAAATGAAGAACGAACCAAGGTTGCATTTATCCAATCGGGGCTAAAACCCTTGAAGAAATGATTTGTGTCTGGACATTTCTATTTAACATATAAAATTGGTTTTTATCCCCTGGAGAAGTCTAGACTTTTCACTAAACTTCCAATAAGGAAGGCAGGTCTCAATTCCCTCCCAGAGAAAGATCAGCATTGAAAAGACTATTTATAATTCCCATGAGTCTTAACTTTTTCTTTGACAAACACCCCTCATCACAGACCATTGTTTGCATGGGAAGTGCATTGTGTCTTAAGGCAGACAGAGAACAAGGCCTATTCAGATATGGAAAACAATGTGTATTCAGATTCCCATTGAGTATAATCAAGAGGGTTTGTTCCGTATTACAGTGTGATAATTCTAAACCAACTCTAAGATCTCTGGAGCATCCTCTTAGGCCTTCTCAAAACATGTGTGGTCTTGGAAGAGCTCATTAGATTACCCAACTTGACCTCTCGACTTCCCAAGTGAGTACTCAGGCACAACTCAATGTGGCTTCTTTTTAATGGCTCCTGTTCTTCAACTGGCCCAAGATACTCACTAGAAATGTGACACGGTGTGCTGGTGGCAAATTTGGCTATTAATCTCACATTACAGCAAGATATATATATATATCTGACAAAGAAATTAGGAGCTGATGTAATTCATCCCCAGACTGTGTATTTAAAATCGTATCAGGGATTAGAAAGTTCAGAGAGTGATCGAGGTGAAGGATGGTAAACACAAGACAACTACCCATAAATTTTATATCTCTATGCCTAAAACTCAAATGTCCTTTATCTGTAGACTTCTTCCCAGATTTCTGCAAGTCTCAAGAGTCATCTAGGTCCCTAAAAGTCTTCTCACCTAGTTTTCTAGGTAGTTTCACCAGCTTCAACTATTAGTCACTTGAATGCAAAGTTCAGGGCCGGAGCTCACCGATGAAGGGACGTGCTATCTAAGCCATGCTCTACAGGGAACCATTCAGCAGAAGCAGGGATCAGGGAGTCCTGGTGGCAGAAGTTCAAGAAGTGCTGCAAACAGTTTGATGAGTCTTGCTAAGGCCTGTATTTTCTTTCAGACAAAGCTTTCAGAAGAAAATAAAAGGGTGGGTGATACATAAAATAAGCACATCAAGTGATTTCAGGATGATGTGTTCTTGAAGGGAAAAAGAGGTCAATGAGGTGTGGCTAGAAATAGCAGATGATGGGCAAGGGGTGCAGGCTTCTCTGTCTTTGCCGTGGTAATGGTGACACACTCCCAGAAATAGGTGACACACGCGAATTGAATAAAGGAGCAACTAATAAAAGAACCATCTGCAAGAGTGCAGGCAGAGTGTAGGTAAAACACACAGGATGGAATAGTACACTGGGGTTAATGAGAATGAGTCTTCCCATCCCTATGCCTGAAGCAGCAAGGTTAAGAGCACAGGTTCTATAACCTGGAAAAGGCTATTTAGGGAGAATTGTCAGACAGGAGCTGTGACCTTCCCTGCCAAGACCAACCAACCTAAGATGACCCTACAAGGCAGATGGGGAATAACACCCACACAAGACATTCTCGTTCCTCCTGCAGAACTCTTTCCAAAGTCCCCACTAGCTGAACCCAACCCAAAGCCAGAGGGTATGGGAGCCAGTGGAAGGCGTCCATACAAGCCAGTATCATACAGGCACAGAGCAGAACAAAGAAGGTTAAAAGGAAGATATTCAGCCGAGAGGTTAGGGAAAGACCACTTGTAAAAAATGATCATCATCATCATCATATGGTTATTATACCTTGAAACTTATGCTAAAACATTTTACATGTATTAGCTCATTTAATCAAATCTATTTTTTTAGCTCAGCTGTCTGAGTTACCACCTTATCCTAGCTGACTGATTCCTTCCCTGAAGTAGCTCAGAGCCCTCAGTGTATGGGACCACATATTTATCAGACAGAGGAACTGCAGCTACAAATCAGAGGTGCCATTGTACAGCCGGGAATGCCTGAAGGAAATTAGTCTGCTGCAATCATAGTCCAAAGCATCAATTACAATGCAGAGAGACAGCTCTATAAGGAAGCAGTGTTTTAAAACCTCCAAACATCTGCTGCCACTGTAGAGAATATATTTGCTCACTTAAGCCTAAGAAAGCTGTTCTAAACCAGTCCTTTTTCATAGTCACTACCACAAACAGTATATTCTGGGCCACAGAGTCCCTGAGAGTGGTGACAGGTTGGCTGGTCATGTCATGTGAGCATGACTCTTGTGCAGGATATGACAGTAGTGAGCAGGCACAAAGTGCACTGCACTGTTGAAAAGTTAACCCCAGAGCCGAATCATAGGCCCCTAGCAATGGAATAATGACAGTTTACAGCGAGGGCCGGCATAAGGCCCTGGCCCCCTTCAGATCCATGCACGGTGCCTAGGATACCGTGAGGAAGGCAAGAATGGCCACTGACTCCGGGCTCCAGAGCATGCTTACAAACTAGCAGCAGATTTCACCTTTTATATAATTTGAAAGAGATCTTGGAGTGATTTAAGTGACATTGTGCAGGAAGTCAAAGAAATGGGCCACAGAAACCCAAGACAACCTTTTTTATTCTCTTATTTAATAAACACTTTTTGGGCCCCTGCAATGGGACAGGAATGGCACCTATTATCATGAGTAAAGGTATGGATAATATATCTATCTACAGTATAACCTGTGAAAATAGCTCTGAGAGATGTCCTTTACATTCTCCATAAAAACTCTTGGCCATATTTGGGCCTATGTTCACACTTTTAATGGTTTGCAAACTCACTGAACTACAGAATATCATCCATTTCTTTTCAACTGAGAAAGATCATAATTAATCTCAAAAGCAAATATTCAATTCTGAAATTAGACTCGCTTGACAATTTAGATGGATTTTTTTTCATCGCTTTATACTTTCAGTTTCTATAAAAACCTTTCTTACTCCATCTCCAGAGATTCAAGCTTTCACCATACTGCCCCCAAATTATTAACACTTTAATCTTGCTTTAATTAACTCTTGTTCCAATGGGATAAAACTGACAAGATCTGAGTTTGCAAACCAAAAGCTAAAACTCTGGCATACTTGATTAGCAACTCAAAAAAATGACTGTAAAGACCAGGGCAAACCTCCAAGCAAATACAAGCACAGTGAAAGGAGATGTATGAAAATTATCTCAGTTCTCCTCCTGCCATCTCCCCACCACCAAGCCCTGTCCTTTGCCATTACATACTTCAGAGAAGCCAGGTCCCAAGAATCTGAAATCAGGAGACTTTCACCTGACAGCAAAGGGCATCAAGGTGGCATCTATCATGCAGAGGCTGAAGAGGCTAATGTGGTTCTTCAAAAAATGTCAAGTATTAAAAGAACTGACACGCCATCCCCCACTGAGCTCCCAGGATACCACATACTCTTGTCTCCAATTCACTAATTTTTCCCTCTTAGTCTCCTTCGCTAATTCCTCCAATTCTCCCTGGAGTCTTAATTCTTAATGTCTGTGTGTTCTAGGGTTCACTCCTTTGTTTTCTCATCTCTCTATATATAATCACTCTCTTGGTGATCTCATCAGTCTGTGGCTTTAAATAGCATCTTTATATCGATGACTACTAAATTTATAGCTTCAGCCCAGACATTTCTCTTGAACTTCTGACTCATGTATCAAACAGTCGACTCGATAACTGCACTTGTATATCTAACAGACATCTCAACTTTCCACGTATCACAAACTCTTGACCTCCACCTTCTCCATCTTGCTCCACCTGTGATCTTCATCATTTCAGTTGACCCTTCTAGGTGCTCAGGCCCAAAAACATTGGAATCATCCTTGACCTCTCAATTTAAATGGTATATTTAGGTTGGCTGCAGAATATATGTAGAATATAACCACTTCTTACTAACTTCACTGCTACCAAGTAGTGCAAGGTCATCACCATCTCATGCCTGGATATTCACGGTCACCTCCCACCTGTTTTCCCTCCTTCTTATCTCACTCCTCTGCTGTCTACTCTTCAAACAGCAATAAAAGTGACTCTTTCAAAAGGTAACTTGAATCATACCACCCCTCTGCTTAAAATCCCTTAATGGAGCCCCATTTTATCCACTCAAAACCTTTACAATGATTTCCTATGCCCTATTCAGTTTGGCCCCTTATTCTTTACCCTCTGACCTCTTTCTCTCTATTCTATCATTTGCTCACTCCATTCTGGCCACACCCCTCTTTACATTCAGTGCTCTGGCTGTTTCTTCTACCTGGAATATTTCCCTACTTAGAGAGCTGCCTATGTGGCTCCTTAATTTCCTTCAAATAATTTTTCTAAAGTCTGCTCTATTTAAAATTGCATTTCCCTGCTCTCCCCCAGAGATCAAAAGTAAGGCAAGGATGCCCAATCTCGCCATTTTATTCCAAATTGCACTAGATATTCTCACCAGGGAAATAAGGGAGAAAAAAAGCAGCTCTATTAGAAAAAAAAAAAGTAAATTTATCTCCACTTGCAGGTGACTTTGATCTTATCACAAAAAATAACTCACAAAAAATTTCCTAGTGCTAAAAAATGAGTTCAGTTTTGTATCTATACACTATCAATGAATGATCCAAAATTAAATTAGAAAAAAAATCCAATTACAGTAGCATAAAAAAGAGTAAAACAGCACTAAATTCAAGTTTTATAGAAATACAAACTTGTATATTGAAAATTAAAAAAAAACAGAAGTCACTGAAAGAAATTAAAGGAGACTTAAATAAATGGAAATATATCCCACGTTCATGGATTGTAAGGCTTAATATTGTTAAAATGGCTGCACTCCCCAAATTGATGTACAGATTCACCTCAATCCCTACAGAAAACTAAGCTACCTTTTTTTTTTTTTTGCAGAAATTGATAAACAGATCCTAAAATTCATGTGGATATGCAACAAATTCATACAACCAAAATAATCTAGAAAAAAAGAACACTTCTCAATTTCAAAATTTATTACAAAGCTATAGTAATCAAAACAGTGTAGTACTGGCATAAGAATAGATCAATGAAATGGAATCGAGAGTCTAAAAATAAACCCACACACCTATTGCCAACAAATTTTCAATACAAGTACCAAGACAGCTAAATGAGGAAGTAACAGTCTTTCAACAAACGTGCTGGGACAACACGCTATCCACATGTACAAAAGTTAACTCTAAATGAATCAAAGATCTAAATATAATAGATAAAACTATAAAGCTCCTTGAAGAAAATAAAGCTATAAATATTAATTATCTTGGACACTGATTTATTAGATATGACACCAAAAGCACAAGAAACAAAAAAAAGAAAATAAGTAAATCAGACTTAAAAAAATTTAAAAGTCTGCACTTAAAAAAATACTTTAAGCAAAGTGAAAATACAACCCATAAAATGGGAGAAAATATTTGCAAACTACATTATATCTGATAAAAGACTAGTATTTAAAATACATAAAGAACTTTTACAACTCAACAGTAAAGACATAAATAGTAAAAAGAAAAATATTCATATTTTTAAATGAGCAAAGGATTTGACAAGAAATTTCTCCAAAGATATACAAATAGCCAATAGGTAGATGAAAAGATTCATCATTATTAATCATTAAGGAAGTGCAAATCACAACCATAATAAAATACCACTATGATGGCTACAATAAAAAATACAATAAGAAGTGCTGATAAGAATGTGGAGGAATAAGAGCCTTCAGGCATTGCTGCTAGGAATAAAAAATGGTACAGTGCTTTTTGAAAAAACTTTGACAGTTCCACAGAAAGAAGTTAAACACAGAGTTTTCATCTAACCCAGCAATTCCACTACTGGGTATATGGCCAAGAATACTGAAAACATGTGGCCATACATGAACATCAATACAATGGACTGCTATACAGCCATAAAAAGCTACAACATGGATTAAACTTGAACGCATCATGCGTGAAAGAAGTCAGACACAATAGGCAATGTACTGTATGATTTCATTAATATGAAATGTCCAGAATAGGCAAATCCATAGTAACACGGAAAGTATATTAGTGGTATCAGGACATGGAGGCAACCTAAGTGTCCCACGGTAGATGATTGGCTAAAGAAGCTGTGGTACATTTATACAATGGAATATTACTCAGCTATAAGAAGAGATAAAATATTGTCGTTTGTGATAATATGGATGGACCTCGAGATAATCATGCTAAGCAAAATAAGTCAGACAGAAAAAAGTTGAAAATCATGATATCACTTATACGTGAGATATTAACTTAAAAGCAACAAATAAACAGGACAAACAAACAGACTCAGGGACATGGACAATGGACTAGAGGTTACCATAGGGTAGGGGGTCGGGGAGGAGGGGAGTGGTAGATGGGGTAAATGAGGTCAAATATAGGAGGGTAGAAGGAGGGTGAGGTTGGTAAAGGGGATCAAATATATGGTAGCAGAAGGAAACTGGACTTTGGGTGGTAATCACACAATAGAATATACAGATTTTAAATTATAATGTACACCTGAAAATTATATAATTGTATTAACCAATATTACCCCAATAAACATAATTTTAAAAAAGTAAAAGTATATTAGTGGTTTCAAGGAGCTAGAAGAAAGAGAAGGGATGGGTTGTGACTGCTCATGGGCTCAGAGTTTTTGGGGGGTGATGAAAGTGTTCCAGAATTAGACAGCATTGATGAATTACATATTTTAATTTTACGGCATTAAATATTTCAATAAAAATTATATAATAAAAATATAAAATGCATCAGTTAAAAAACTACATTCTCTCACCTTAGTATACCTATTCCCTTAAGTTTCTTGTGTTTTTTCTATATCACTTATTACCTTCTAATTATGTAAATTACTTATTAATTATATTAAAAGTGATGTTTCTCCCCACCATAGACACTAGTAAATATGCTGTATAAAGATAGAGATTTTTGTCTGTTTCTTTCGCTGTTGTGTACTCACTACCTAGTACAGTGCCTCACATATAACATCAGAAATATTTAATGAATGAGTAGGCTGAATGTTGTTAAGGCCTTAAAAAATAAACTTGTCTTCACTTAGGAGAATTACAGCGATCATGTTTTCTCACAAAAAAAGGAGCTGAAAACACCTCAGCTACAGAACATGTTAGTTGGGCTCTTGAATTTTTTGTTTGGGCTTTTTTGTGTGTGTGTCTTTTTAGTTTAGTGGAGTTCTGAGGAATTCAGGCACACTGCCCAGTAACCCTTGACTATACAAAGCTCAACAAATAGGTAAGTTACTATTTAATTAGGTCTGTTGATCTGCCATGAGCTAATTGCTAGGGCTGCAGAGATGACTTCCAAACCAGAATTCCGTGGTCCTTCTGACTTAAAGCACCAGTCCAGACTGTTTTCTCTGCTGTGAAGGTCCCTCCACCTCCCTCTCTTCCTATCATATCCATTCTTCCACACCTAGGCCCATTATTACCTTTTCCAAGAAGTCTTCCCAGATACTCATGGCCACACTGATCTTCTTACCTGAAGACCAGGTAGTGTTAATGTGACTTACAGAATCTGACATCAATATGTGTGGGGGGAGGGGGAAGGAGGGAGGAATGAGGGAGAAGAGGTGAGAGACCCTCTGTTATTTAATAACCCCCCAGGAACCAGAAGTGAGACGGATGGGTGAAAAGTTGAAGACGGTGATTTGTAAGTTTTGTGTTCAAACAATGTTGGAAATCAGTCTTTTGACAGCAAAAGAAAAAAGAACAGAAAAGAAAAAGAATCTTCATGGTCTGCATAAAAGCGTGACTATTACAGGTGGCCCAATTCCTGGTTACTTTGTTCCTGACACCAGAGACCTGTTTTTCAATCAAAATCGCAGCGGCTGAGAAGCTGTGAGGCTGGGCTGGCACCTGGGTCAGAGGTTCCCCATTAGCGCTGGCAGATTTTTCATAATCAAGACACTTCTGAAATGCTGAACCCTACTCGGTGTCAAAGGTTAACGATTCAGTGTGCAGGGACTGAAGCGCAAAGCAGAGCCGCCGACAGCTCAGAGAGAGATGCCACCAGTGGACCTGGTCTGGCTGCTCTCGTTACATTCTGGAATCTATTGGACACTTGCTTTTCTGCCGAGGAGTCATTCGTCATTCGACAGAGAGCATTCATTAAGCAGACTGCATTAATCCTGTTTTTCTAACCTTGGTTCATGTTTACCCTCCACAGTCAATGTTTTTGAGCAATCCCTGTCTCCACCATTGAGTCTGGTTATGCACGAGCAAAGAGAATTGAAGAGTGAAGGGGTCGCCTGCTGAGTTCAGTGCAGACAGGCAAGCTGGATAATTTTGCATAACAATTACAACTTGCTTTCAGTTGTGAAATATTAGTAGTGTATTCCACTCCATTCCCATTAGTTTGGGCTATTTTAGATCATAATTACTAAACAAAATAAACTAAAATTAATTTTAATTAAAATCTGCTGACATTCCTTAAGAAACACGATGATAACCTGTGGTGTCAGAGATGGAGATAACTATCTTAAATGACCCACTCATTTGTAATTTATGAGGCTTCTATATCGTACTCATTTTTTATCTTCAGGGACTATTACTGAGGAACGTTACTTTCCCCAGCTCCTCTTGGATATCTTGCTGTTGTTTCAAATTAAACATATTCCAAAGAGGACTGACCAATCTCCTCCCTCCTCTGTTCCATACCGTTCCTGAACTTCTATGCTTTCCCATATCTATCAATACGTCTATCTTTTAGCTTAAAAGCCTCCATTTCCTTCACCCACCATACATACCAACTCAGCCTTTTCAGTCTAAGCAAAGTCTAAAAACGTTTCCTATAATGTGCGTATTAGTCAGGGTTCTCCAGAGAAATAGAATCAATAGGGTGTATGTGTGTGTGTGTGTGTGTGTGTGTGTGTGTGTGTGTGTGAGAGAGAGAGAGGGAGAGGGAAAGAGAGAGAGAGAGAGAGAGAGAGTCAGAAAGACAGAGAGACAGGAGAGTCTATACTACTCAGTATAGAGATTTAAATACTAATCTCATCCAAAAACACCCTCACAGACACATTCGTAATAATATTTGAACAAGTACCTGATTACTATATGCTCAGTCAAGTTGACACATAAAATTAACCATCACAGCATGTCTCTAAGGACTGATCTTTTCATCCCCTCTTACTGGGTGACCTAAGAATCTCTTCTGCAAGATTGTAAGAGCTCCGGGCTACTCTCTCTGCCTCTAGCTTCTCTTCCTCTCTATTCTACAGAGCACCTCCAGACTACAGGGCGTCAATCCATTTAAGGAAACTTTGCATAATCCCATTGCCCACCAGGTAAATCACACTGACCTCAAACTTCCTGCCTCTATTTGGCCTTTGCTCCTCAGAGCCCTCCCTGACTCAGTTTATTCTGCCTTTTGCTTCTTCCCTGAAGTTTTATAAACCCTTAGAACCATGCCGTGAGCCCGGCCTCTCTTGAATTCCAGTCTGGCCAACCTACGCATTTCGTCTCCAAGATAAAAGCAATCTCTACTTACTGTGACTGTAATGTACATTCCTACAGATAGAGGATATATTCATATATATATATATATATATATATATATATATATATATATATATATATATATATATATATATATTTCTCTGTGTATAGTCATATGCATATAGGGAGATACATAGATAGAGAATGTGGAAACAAATGGAGACCACCCAAATGAGAACCAGTAAAGACCCGAGCTTGTTACAGTGAGAGTGTAACAGAAACTCAAAGCTATAAACTGAAAAAAGAGGAGGTACATGTAAGCCCTTCTGAGAGGCTGCTGGCATAGGAGAAGATGGACACATGCTGATTAAAAGCAGAGCCTCCTATGTGATTGGTTAGGAGAGCACATTTGAGTTGGCTTTTTCTGATTAATCCTAATTTGGAAGTAAAGACAAAAATTACGGTAACTGTCAGTTACTAAACTCTAATTGTTTTTAGCCAATTTCTACAGAGGTTGTGGTTGTCTTCTTAGACTGGTTGCTGCTATAGGTCAGAGTTCTATTTTTCATATCTGGTCCGGCCATTATCCATTTGTAAAATCATCTCTCAAGATACGGAGACACACAGGCAGAGCAATTCTGATGAGATTAAGATGATATTAGATCAAGACCTAAAATCATCTAATCCCGTCTAGAACCACTACAATGTGAAAGGTCTCCAAGAGAAATAACGACATCCAGAGAACAAGGTAAAGGCAGATAATAATGTTTTTAGCTGATGTTTGGTGTCAAGCCGTAATCTATGACTCTGATAAGCTAGAGAAGGGTTGCTACTTCTTGCTAGGCCCACGAGGACTGAGTTGTAGACCAAAGGCCCTATACCCTGTTTCCCCTAAACCGGAACTGATATCTTACCTCTAACCACTGTAATACAAGAAGGAGGGTAGCCTCCCCCAGCATCACCAGAAGAAGGGACTAAGGAAAAAAGATGGTGAGAGAGAATATTTGCCCCAGTGACTGTAGCCTCTGCCCCCTCCTCCATGTCCACTTTCTCAGTTCTCCCTATCACTATGATGAGAAAATAATTTTTTTAAAAAAAAGGTCAGCCAAAGATAAAAACCACCATTATAATTCTGGTGAGACAAAAGCAAGAGAAGAATCACTCCCATCTAACCATGACCTTCTAATTATACAGTTATTCTACCTGTTAATATATTACTCAATAAAATATGCCTAGACTTGACTGACTTGACTATTGTATTCCCCATTCTGCCAGAGGTTGTGGGGTGGGTTTAAATTTCCTCTCCCCAGAAGCCAATTACAAATTACTTTAGTGGTCATTTCTGTCCTTTATTAGCAGCATAAACTTTCTTCATGTTGTTTTTCTTCAAAAAGATAGTTTGTTAAAGCTTTACAGAAGTATAGTATAGAGCTAAATAACAATTGATTTAAGCAATGCTCTATTATGGGCATTTATGTTGCCTCTACTTTTCAATATAGAAATAATAATGTGCTGAGAATCCTCACACAATAATCATTACATAAATCTCTGATTATGTCAAAAAGAAAAATTTCTAGAAGTGAAATTTCTTATTGAAAGGCCTGGGCCTCCGGTCAAGATGGCAGAGTAGGTAAACACCGTGCTCACCTCCTCCCACGACTACATCAAAATTACAACTAAACTACAGAACAGACATCATTAGGAGTCTCTTGACGTCCTACAACTAGGGACACATAGAAGAGGCCACCTGAAACTAATAGAAGGGGTGGAAATGCAGAAGAGGCTGCTCCCACACCCGCATGTGGTGGTTGAAATTAAGGAGGTGATATCTCGGCTGCGGAGGCTTCCCCGGAAAAACAAGGGGTCCCAACCCCACACCAGGCTCCTCAGCCCAGGGTTCCAGTGCTGAGAAGAGAAGTTCCTACAACTGCTAGCCATGAAAACCAGTGAAAATTGTAGCTGAATGAAACAGAGGCAGCCGGAATCACAGACATTCGTAACGGGTCCACGTGCAGACTTACCGCTGACAAACTCACTCTTTATGAGCTCCAGTTCCGTGGCAATGGCTCAAAGGGTTCCACGGACACACAGAAAGGAACTGAACTATTTGGCTTCAGTGAAATAGCTAGCAGAAGCTGTCGTTCCTTTGTTAAGCCCTTCCCACTCCAGCGTGCAGATGCAGGCAGGCGCCATGTCTGAGCTCCATCATCCTGGTCGCCCCGCCCAAGTGCTTCCCTGAGACCCCGCCCCTCCTGAAGTGTAGGCCCACCCAAGCTGCTTCCAGTGGTTTTCTCCATGCAAATAGTCTTGTCGTGCTGCAGACTTTCCTAAAATTTCTTAAAGGCTCACAAAACCCAAAGAAGCAGCATCTGGCCTTGGCGTGCCCCATACCTTTTGCTGAGAATTCCCAAACCCCGGACTAGCAACAGCCGACCTCAGTTCCTGGCTTGGCCTCTTGAGATACCTATAAGCCCATCTAAGGGAGCAGCATTCTATGGATGGCTGGGTGACTCTTACCAGGTGGCCCAAGGTAGGCACAGGCTACAGCTAAACCTGGTCTGCAATGGGGTTCCTCACATGAGGCCCCAGCCTGCACGCCTGGTGGCTAGCTTTGGTCTCAGCCAGTGCACTACCCAGGGCCACATCTGAGGACAACACACCCAAAGGGCAGACTGGGCAGGCATCAGAGCCCTGCTAAAGTGAATCTTGCTTTAGGGTCAGCCCCTGGACAACAGCTCCTCCACTGTAATCGCCAACCAAACCTCACAACCAATCAGCATGAGGGTCAGTCCTTCCCACTGGCATGCAAACAGCAGCCAAGGCTCCACTACAATAGGAGGGCACAGCCCATTCAAGGGACAAGCCTGGAGCACTTGCAGACAGAAAGCAAAGGAATGGAAAAAGATATTTTATGAAAACAGAAATGAAAAAAAGGTTTGGGGTAGCAATACTTATACCAGACAAAACAGACTGTAAAACAAAGGCTATAACAAGAGACAAAGAAGGACCCAGTAATCTCACTGCTGGGTGTTTATCTGAAGAAACCCAAAAAACTACTTTGAAGGGACATTTGCATCCAAATGTTCATTACAGCATTACTTACAATAGCCAAAATATGGAGGCAACCTGAGTGTGCTTTAATGGATGAATGGATAAAAAAGAGGTGGTACACATATAAAATGGAATATTACTTAACCATAGAAATAAATAAAAGAATAAAATCTTGCTATCTGGAACAACATGGATAAACCTAACATCTTGTGCTGAGCGGAGTAAATCAGAGAAAGACAAATCCCATATGATGTCATTCTCATGTGGAATCTAAAGAACAAAATAAACGAAACAGAAACAAACACAGATACAGAGAACATTTTGAGGATTACCAGATGGGATGGGGATTGAGGCGGGTGAATAAGAGAAAGGGGTTAAGAAGTACAAATTGGTAGTTAGAAAACAGTCATGAGGATATAAAGTATAGCATAAAGAATATCATTAATAATATTGTAATAACTCTGTATGGTATCAGCTGGGTACCAGATTTACCAGGCTGATCACCTCATAAGTTATATAAATGTCGAATCACCATGTTATACACCTGAAACTAATATAATATTGTATGTTGACTGTAACTAATTATTTTTTAAAAATATTTTTTAAATGCAAAACAAAAAAAGGTTCTGGATGTTTTAAGACTCATAATATATGTTTCCAAATTGCCTTGTAAAAAATGTATACCAATTTACATCCTCAACAAGAGCACAAGAGAGGCCAATTTACCACGACCTCTCCATAATTTTACTCTTTGTGAAGTAAATAAATAAAAAATAAATTGCTTTTAAGTTTTTTGTTTTACATTTGGTAAAGTTGAACATTTTTCACACTCTTATTTGTAATTTACATTTCTTTTATTAATGATTCAAAAACTACATATTTGCTACTGAGGTATTCATTATTTTCTGTTGATTTATAGGAAGACATTTAATTGAATTGAAATAGAATTAGTTTTGTTATATTACATGAGGTAGAAAATTTAACCTCAGTATTTTTCTAAAGATTGATCAATTGTTCTGATTCTAATTGTTGAATGACTTTCCTCAGAAATCTGAAATAGTGTCAATATCATATGAATTTATATATATTCTAGAAAAATTTTACTTTTTTTGTTGTTAGTTTCATTTGTTCTCCTGTCATCAGCATCTCTTTTTCTTTTTGAAAGATATCTTAGTATTTTTTAGTTTTATACGTCTTTATAAATGATAAGGCAAGTCACACAGATTTGTCTTTTTCACATTATTAAATAAACTTTCTTACTCATTGTGCTAAGCAGACTTTAGAACATTCTTTTTCAGTTTTTTAAATAAACACTGTAACTTTTTGCAATAATATTAAAACTATAAATTTGCAAAAAAATAACATATAGATCAATCTTACCTATTTATGAATCAAATGGCTCCATTTTTATATCTTTTATGTTGCTCATTCATGTTTTGTGGTTTTCTTATAGATTTTTGGATTTCTTAACAAGATTTCTTTTCATTGTTAATGTGAATGACATCATCTTCTGTTATTTTTCCTAATTGGTTAATGTTAAAATATGAGAAAAATTGTTTTACATCTCACCAACTTGCTAAACATTCTTATGAATTATATATTATGTTCACTAGGCAAAGATTCTATTATCAGAAAATAATAATTTTGCTAATCTGTTTCACTAGTTCTGCTTCTATTCTTTTTTGTCTTCCTTTATTTCATTAGTTAAAACTTCCAGAACAAATTTTTAATACTAGTGAACATAGCTGTCATGTTCCTGTTTTAGAGGAAATGCCCCTAGTGTTTAATCCTTGGGCATGCTAGAAAAGATTTATCTGCCACAGAGTTTCAAGACTTCCCATTGCTTTATATGTGTATCATTTGCTCAATAATTTTGAGGTTGGAAATTTGTGTAACCAATAAACGAGAAGGATGGATTCTTTGTCCATGTAGTTGCTATAGGGGTTTTCCACTCACATGTTAAGCTTACTGGTTTATCAACATACATAGCCTCTAGAAGAGCAGTTCTTAATCTGAGCAGTACAGTGGGTTCCGTGGGGGAGACTTTAAATTTGCTAATCCCTGAGGGCCAAGCCTGATCAATTTAATGGAAATCTTTAGGAGGAAGGGGTTAAGACATCAGAGGTTTTTTTTTTTTTTTTCCAAAGCTCTCCAGGTGATTCTAACCCGTAGCTAAGGTTGAAACCCACTGACATTAGTTTTCAGACTTAAGTCAGCATAAAAAGGCAGCCAGGAAGCTTATTAAAAATGCAGATCCCCAGACTCTCACCTTCCCAGAGATACTGATTTGGCATGTCTTGGACGAGAGTCCACTGTCTACATTTTTAACAAGTATTTTGAGAAACACTGCTTTGATTATCATCTTTCTAGGGTAGATACAGGCATGCAAATAATTTTCAACGAAAGGAAAATTTATTCCTGGATAATCCGAAACCGTGCATTGCAACCCCAGGTTTGTATCAGACTCCCCTGGAGAGCCTTAGACAAATCCTGCCTCCTAAGCCCCCACTTCCAGACATTTTTATTTAACGACAGATCAAAAACTCCAGCTCCTGAAGTGCACTCTCCTTCATACAACCCCTTCTTCTGATTTTACTGCTTACAAAGCCCCTCCTTTGGTCTGCTTCAGCAATTAAACCATATGATACAATTGGGATTATCCACTATGAGCAGATGGAGAAAGAGAGGTCCTAATCGGGGGAAATATACACCATTCTTAGTCCTTTAGAAAACAGTCTTGCTGTGGGTTTCCCATTCAGTGCCGTCTTCTTCCTCATCCGGTGCCTCTCCTAACCTCACTTCTGAACTGTAGGTGTGCTGTCTGTCTGTCCTTCCAACGGCAGGGGCACCAGCTGTAGCTGGTGAGCGGGATTTCCATTCAGACCCATACTTTGTCATAATTAATGCAAATTCATCTCAGACACCATCGCCACAATTCTAGGCCACTAGAATTGTTCCACTCCTTCCCAGAATGCACGGATATTTTACTGAGACACCACGACCCTGAACCACTGACTTTCGCCCAACATCACCTGAAGGAGACGGTGCTATTTCGTCATAACTGTTATTTCTCACCAACAAATACTCTATTTTACTGACAGGTAAATTAGAAAAGACTCAGACCTAAACCTTTATTTTCAGAACAATAGCCACAAGACTCTGCAGCTCGGGGCATGGTGTCCGGACAGGCCAGGGCCTTCATTCTGTGGTTCAACTGCACAAGGAAAATCTTACCTGCCTGCTGTGCTAAATGGAGCGAAGAGGAAACCTATCTGAGCAATTCAGACGAAGTGGAATTTGTTTGGCTGCAAATGATTCAAATCATTAAATTCAACAAATACCCATTAAGCCCCTATTATGTATAAGGCTCCACAACCCTTTGCAAGTGCCAACAATAAATTAGATTCAGTGTATGTGAAATCCTCCCCTGTTATTGCTAGGCTGCAATGCCATATTTTCACTTCTGCTCCACTTCTTCAATCTTTTTTCAGAAAAGGATAGACATGTTTAACCTGTGTCAAGACCAGACACCCCTGATGAACCGACTGTTGTTTCAGGAAGAGCGGATAAGGGCAGTGTGCTGGTTTCATGCAGCAGATAAAAGCTCCTCAGAGACCATTCTTCAGTGACCCCCTCATCCTTTTTTAAGCAATCCTAAGCTGGCTGCTCGGGGACCCTCTCCAGCCCTTCACTATCTGGGAATGCTGGTTTCTCACTAGCCTAGTATGGAGTAGCCATCGCCCCAGCTGTCCAACCTCAGTGCTCTCCATTCCTAGTTTGATTTAAAGGTTTACAAATTCAGAGAAAGTCCACTCATACGAGGCTTCTTGGGTCCCGCCTACTAGACCAAGGCATGTAAGCAGCTCCATGAAAAATGCCCTACCACCAGTGCTGGCTAGCTCTTTCCTCCCAATGTGGTAATAAGGAGATTAGGGTTTAAACAGAGCTGTTCCAAGTTTCTCTCTTGATCTCTCATTTGGATATGCTCCACTGAGATCTTGGTTTTGCCACTTAATATGCAGAAAGATAATAAGGGGCTTAAGACAGACACAAATCCAAGTCTCCTCTGAACCAGGGAAATCAACATTGCCACAAATGCTTCTCAACTCTCAAGAGTTTTGAGTCATCAGTGGAGCAGACAGGAAGACGATTTGTTCTGCGTCCCCTCGCAGGCCCCGAGGAGACTGTAAATAATGACAGCTTGCACTCTGGCCCCTTCCCTTGTCCTGAGATCAAGGAGCCAGACCTAAAGAAAGTGGCCTGGGGCAGTGTGTTCGCACCTTGCTTTATCCAGGTATCCAGAGCCTCAAACATGAAATTTAACTGCGCGAGACATCAATTATCAGAAAAGAAAATAGAAGTCTTTAGGTCTGTTCATTTGATTATTCAATAGTTACTTATTGAATGCCCACCCTCTGCCCCGCCCTATGCTAATGCTAACTCAGATGCCTTCTTGAAAACAGAGAAACAAGAGGGACCATCCATGCCCTCCCAGATCTTCCCACTATCATGAGTGCTAACTAAATACAAGGTCGTCTTGTCAGGAAGAGATGAATTGAGCCCCAAAATATCATCAAAGGAATTTAAGGCAAAAGAGACTTCAATAAGCTGGAAGATCAGAGAAAGCTTCCTAGTGAAAAGGGTTTGATTTGGTGGAGAAGGATAGATGGGAGAGCTGAATGCATAAAAAGAACTTTTGGAATGTTAATTTGCCCAGCAATATGGCATCCATATTGAACCACTTGCTACAAACATCTAAAAAGGCCAATTTTAATTGATTTAACTTCTTGATTTAGAATGAATGGTCAAGAAATTAAATAATTTCAAACCAAAGAATACACTAATAAAAAACCTTCAGGTTTAAATTATTGCTGAAGCCAATTTTAATTTTAAAAGCATATACCAAACCTGGTAAACATACATATCTGGTATATCAATAAAATTGAATATTATTTAGCCATAAAAAGAAATGAAGTACTGATATATGCTATAACACGTAAGAATCTTGAAAGCATTATGCTGAGTGGAAGAAGCTACTCGCAAAAGACAATATATTTTATGATCCACTTATTTGAAATGTCCAGAATAGGTAAATCCATAGAGGCAAAAAATAAATTAGTGGCTGACAGGGGCTGAGGACTGGGGTGGCGGGGAGGGTGGGAATGGGCAGTGACTGCTAATAGGTATATTTATTTTTAGGGGGTGAGGAAAATGTTCTAAAATTAGACATTAGTGATCGCTGGGCAACTCTGTAAATATACTTAAAATCACTGAATTGCACACTTTAAATGAGTAAATTGTATGATATGCAAATTATATCTCAAAGCTTATATCTCAAATTATATCTCAAAGTTAATGACAGCAAAAAAAAAAACAGGAGAGGGACAATGGAGTAACTTACAGAGTCACTGGTGAGGATGAAGGTCAAAATATTGATTGATTCTATACTTCAAGTTGCTCATACATGTTAAAACTATAGTAATCCCTAAAAGAAAAAAAAATGGAGTACATTTCTAAGACAAAAAAATGTAATAAGAAAATATAAAATCACTCACAAGTAAGGTCAAAAAGGAGAAAAAATATATAGAACAGACTAAATAGAAAGAAAAATAAAATGCTATAATTAGAAAACACGAAATGAATATATCGTATATACATGAATATATACATAAAAACATATTGTGTATCTATATCAATAATTATGATAAATAATGATGATCGATAAACTCTTTCATTTAGAAGATAAAAATTGAAGATTATAAAAATTAATCCAGCTCTATTTATAAGAAACACATTCAAGACATAGGATACAAAAGAATGGAAAGATATGTGAGGTAAATATTAAACAGAGAAAGCTATATCAATATCAGATGAAACTGACTCTTAGGAAGTAACATAACTAGAGAAAGAAAAAATGAGGGTCACTATATAATGCTAAAAGTTTCAATTTACCAGAAAGTTGTAATCATTCTTAATGTGCATGTACCTAATAATACATCCTGAAAACATTTAAAGCAAAAATTGCTATAACTGTGGAAAAAAAACAGACAAATTACCATGTTAATGGAAGATTTTTTAAACTATAGCTATATTGGTAACTGTTAGCCCAAGCAGGTACAAAAAAACATTTAGAATACTGATTGATATCACGCCATTAACTGTATAACATAATGGGCATTTATGGAACATTCCACCCAACAATTAAAGACAACAAAGTCTTTTCAACCAAAATCGACAATATACTGGGCCATAGAAAGTTTCAACAAATTTCAAAGGACTTAGTATCACACTAATGAGTTCTCTGAGGACAAAGCAATTAGGTAAGAAATAGGAACTAAAAGATAACTGGGATCCACATGTTGAGAAATATAAAAACATACTCCTAAATCACTCACATCAAAGAAAAAAATCATATTATAAATTTAAAAATATCTAGAGCTAAACAATACCACTACATAACAATTTCTTGCCTTGCGAAATGTAATTAACACAGTACTGAAAGTAAAACATAGAAATTTAAATGCTTATATTCGAAGAAAAAAGCCTGAAAATTATTGGACTAAACATCTCTTTGAAAATGTTTTAAAAAAATAAGAGCGAGAACAGCAAATTAAACTCAAAGAAGGTAGAAAGGGGGAAATAATATAGATAAGAGAAGAAGAAACTAATAAAATAGAAAAACAACACACAATAGAAAAGATAAAACAAAAGCCAAAAGTTTGTTCTTTACAAAGAGTAATAAAATTAACAAATCTCTCGCAAGATTGATCAAGATAAAAGGTAGAAAACATATGAATAAACAATACCAGGAATAAAAAAAAAAAGGATTTAATTACAGATGCCACAGAAGTTAATAAGATAAGAAGAGATTATAAAGAGTTCTGTACCAATGAATGAAAATTAATTTAATGAAATGAGCACAGTTTAGCGTGAACAGGGAGAGATTCTGAGAGAGGAGGGCTGGAGATAGAAATGGCATTGGCTTTGTGGGATCCAGTCACTGATTTGTTCTACAAACATTTATTCAAAAGCAGTCTGTGTTGCACTCTGGGAAGCTGCTGTGTGGGAGACGAAGTGCGTTGGCACGAAATTTTATTACTCCTGAAGAGCTTGCAGCCTGGTGGGAGGAAATTAAAGTTGTCTAGAGGTTCACTGAAGAAATTAGCGATGGTGGTGCTCACGTTTTGCGTTGGGATGCATCGTGACGAGGACGCAGAACTGGAGAAGGGGGCTGAAGGGACCTGAATTTGAGACTTTATTCTGAACCAAGAGAAAACACTGACTTTTTTGCATAAGGGAAAACCACGATCAGGGATGAAGGTCTATGAAGCTAATACAGATATACATGGATGATGAACGGGATTTCAGAATGTTGAAAGCTGAGGTGTGGGTCAGCTTTGGAGGATATTGCAGTAGTCACAATAAGCTGTGATACACTCCTAAATTAGGGTGGTAGAGGTAACACAGATGAGAAGAACAGAGGTGAGAAGCACTAATACGCTTAGTTACTGATTAGATATTGGGCCCAAAGTAAAAGGGAGACTTAAGGATGTTCTAAGAGGTCAAACCTGAGCAAATAGAAATTAAATAGACTGAAGGAATGGTTGGGAATTAATAAAATCTTTAAAGAGTTCTAATTTCTCAATTCCGGTCGCATGTGTCTTATGGGAGAACAAAAAGGCTAGTTCACATGTGAAGACTTGCCAGGGCTGTCAACTGGATCTTGGCTAAGAAATCTTTGAAAGTGCTGTCTATCATCCAAGCAGTATGAAGGGTATACTCGCGGTCAAAGACATACGAGAATTAACATGACTCCTCAGTGCCTCCCTCTGATCCTCACCGAAGGGCACTGCAGTGAAACTGGGAACTACAGGGTCAGAGACACAGAAAGAATCGGGCATTTGGAGATGAGAGGCTTGGGCTGAGGCGCTCGTAGACAGGCAGCAAGAAGACAAACTCGCCTTTAGTTTGGTCTGAGTCACTTCTATGGAGAATTAGCTGCTGTGATTTATTTTCAAGTTTGATTACATTCACCTTTGCTGTCTGACTTCACGTGGCAATGCAGAAAGCTGGATAGAAACTGCAGGGTGTGCAACTGCCACTCTTTAGAGACAAGAAGCTTTTTGCAGGCAGGGACAATGCCGTGTTTATTTCTATAGCCTCTCAACACCTAGCGCAGGGCCTTCTTTGCACTAAATGGGTGCTTAGTAGGTATTTTCTGTCTTCTTTGCACTAAATGGGCGCTTAGTAGGTATTTTCTGTTTTTTCTTTCGGTTATATCTTTATGTATATGATAATATAAACAATGTTGCAAAATACATATGACACTACAATATTCAAAATACTCTCCTACCCATGAGCTTGTTTGATTTATGCAACATTACAAAGGTAACTAGTTTTGTGAACCAGCTGGACGCGGCAGCATGCAAGCCAAAAATAACTTTACTCTGTCTAACCACTGTCCTTTCAAACCTGCTCTGTAGACTCACGGAGTCTTCTCTGTCCCTGAATAAAATGCCAGAGAGTTTCTGAGTTTTTCTGGTCACTTCAAGGCTTTGAAATCTCCAGTCCAGTCAAATACTAAAGTTTCAAACCTTCTTTCAATACCAAGTTTCTCCCCTCCCCGAGCTGGGTTTTGGTCTATGCCAGGCTCAAATTTACATGGAGAAGTTGGGTGAAGCATGGGCAATTCGCATGTGGTTTTGTGTCACCTTCTCTCCCACTGACCATTACAGGCCTCTCCAAAGTCAGGTAAAAGGAAGGGAGAAGAGATAAGAAGGGCAAGAACGTGTGTCTCTCGTCAGCCACAGGTGCAGTCTGGTATTAAAGCCCCTGGGTGTGGCAGCTGACCAAAATGTTGACTTGGTTCTTTCTCTCCTGTGATGCTTGTGGGTGTTTGGAGACTCCTGTCCCCATGCCCAGGCTCTGACGGCAGTTTCCTGGTGCCATCCCCAGTGAATCCCCTCGTGATCCTCCCCAGCTGCTGCAGCTAATGGGGCACTTGGGCTCCCTCTGCAGAGCACTTCTCACAGCCCAACACGATCTCCCGTGGCCCTCCCAAAGCTCAGCAGATGTACACCAGGCTTCCCGATCCTTCTCTGAAGCCCTTGCCCACTTGACTTTGACTTTGAGGGGAGGAGAAGACGGGAGAGGAGGAAGTGTGCACAACGGTAACAACCTTCAAAGAACTCTTTCATCTCTCCATTCTCTCCTATTTCTTCCCTGTGCCTCCCATTACATAATTTTGAGGAAAATGCCGGCCAAGTGGCCAGCTCATCATCATGGAGTCGCTCTTCAGCGTGGGCTCCCTCCTCTCCTTACGACTAGAGGACACAATATCAAAATACGGTCAACAGGAAGAGTCAGAGTTTAACAATCTGTTTCAAAAGGTAGCCTTAAAAGATGAACAGGATAGATATTAATTTTCTTACTTCCATTTGACAGGTGAGAGAACTAGGCTCCACCAGGCCTTAGGTCCTACGGCCACTAGGAGGCAGCATTGGGCCTCAAACCGAAGTGGGCCTTAGGCACACACTCTTGCCCCACAATGAGACTCCTGGTCATCCTTAACCCAGTCAAGCACAAGACAGGAGACCCTGCCTGGTGATATGCTGCCTAGCCCTGAAACCAGGAGCATTGGTTTTCCACAGAGTCTTACAATCTGAGTCTCCTGCTAGGGGTAATACTACTACTAATGGTGCTAATAACAGTAGAAAACAGCTGCATAGCATTTCCTAGGCACCAGTCTAAGCATCTCACATATGTTCATTACATACTGTATTAACTCATATGATACCTGCAACTACTTGTATGAGGTAGACACCATTGTTATCTGCCACTTAACAGACGAGGAAATAGAGGTACTGAGAGATTAAATACACTGTCCGAGATCATGCTATCATCTTAGAGAGTCAAGATTCTAGCCACAATTTCTGATGCAGTCCTTCTCAGGTTTCAGTTTGCATAAGAATCATCTAGGGAACTTGTTAAAACACACATTTCACGCCCTTCCATTTACATACTGACTGTGTATCCCACTTGGAGTCTGGAATCCGGGTTTCAGGACACTCCCCCGGACCATTCGGATGGAGGTCTGTATGCACTGAGCCTCGTCCGTCATTTACCAAGAGATAAACATGGAACCGTGAGACACTCCGGTAGCAAGGCCAAGGATGGACCCCTCTACAGGAACGCGCCAAGGACACTCAGTGTGGAATTGCAGCTGGAAACGTCCTCAATCTCTTCTCCTCCTCTGTCTTCATAGTATTGTTTGTTGAATAAATGAACCCCTTCCCAGGATGCTGAAGTGTCTGAAAGTTTACTTTTATTACAGTTCAAAAACACATAATCTAAAAACTCGTTCACAACTATTGAACGACTTCAGCAAATCTGCACTACTTGCCAAGGTCATAGTTTCGATCTCACCTTCAATTATTGATAGATAGACTGATAATTTGAGAAAAGAGAAACAGACCTTTTTCAAGCTTTGGAAAAGGCAAGTCGTTTTAATAAGAGATTCCATCCTGATTACATAGCTCTTATCAGGAAATCCCTTGAAAGCTGAATTCCAGGAGGCAACTATTAAAAATGCCATTGAAAAACTGGAAATTATCTGCTTACACAGCTTAGAACAGACCCCAGAGGGATTATATATTTGGCAGAGAACAAAAACTAAAGATTGTTCTACTGGCCAGGACTGGAATGGAATTTTTTTAATCTGCCTTTGCCCCCACAACAAAACCTCCTTTCCAATTTCACTAGAAAATTTTGCCTTTGGGGCTCGAGGAAACAGACAAGAAGGCAGGAGTCTGGCTATTTTTGACTAAAGTGGTCAATACATCGTTAATGACTCCCCCAGTCAAGATCTGCAACAAAAGTGGATCAAAATCCTATTAAAGAGGAAAAGGAGGTTCAAGCCTGGAAGGCCTTCGATGGGCAGAGCTTGGCCAGAGGACAAGGAAGAGATGAAACACGGCAGAAATCCACAGACACTGGTCATGAAGTTGTTTTTAAATGTAAACTTAGTCATGAGTGGTTCTGAAAGGACTGAGTCCAGGGCTAGTGCTCTAAAGAAGGACTCAAGACTCTGAGCAGGAGAAGCCGGTGGCCTAAGATCCACCATCGCTTACTCATGATATGGGGGACCAAGGATTCCCATGGTCGTCTGGTCATGAGTTGCTCAGCTCTAACTAAGCACATCACCCTTGAACATGGCCCCAAATACCTTCTGACTTAGGACTAATTATTTTTCACACTTCTTCCATTCACTCAGAATCAAAGAGCTTTTAAGGAACTCTTCCCAATGCAAGACCAACTGTGCATATCACGAGACACGAACATCGATCTCTCTGTGCTCCTCCATCCTCCTATCCCCCGTCTATCCCATTAGTGAGTATGGGATCTCACCTCCCTTCATCAGCACTTTGGACTACATGATGGGCGAACACATGTCCAGGCTTTCCAGCTGACCTGAAGAAGTTGTTGTCTCACCGGAGCACACAACAGATACTGACAGAACAAGTGAAGGCCACACAGAAAAATGACCTTGTTACTTTCTCTTATCTCCTTGGCCTGTCACTCAACCACTGAAACAGAGAAACGGAGCCCCAGCAGCACCTGTTAGTCAGAGCCATGCTGGTTCTCCCTGGTACCCTGGGACTCCTAGGTGATCAAAAATGATGAATGATTTGTGTAATATCTTTACCGAGCATTGAGATGAAGCTACAAATCGAGAATTATTATAATCTCTTGTTTCCCACTATTAAATACAGAAACTACTGTTTTAATGTTGTTTAGAAGAATACTTTAAACTAAATATTAATATAGATTTTTTTTCTAAGATTAACAAAGAATATTTAAAACTGTATTGTCAGGAAAAATTTTGCCTTTGGGGCACTAAAAAAAAGTCAGATGCTGTTTTTTTGTTTTTTTTTGTATGCATTAGATCAACGGCTCAGTGAAAGAAAATGCTACATAAATATATACACATTAATATTTTCTTTCCACTTAAATATATACTTATCAGATATGTATTCATCAGCTTTCATGCAGGCTGTCAGATGTGGAAAATTAGCTTTTGCATTTACTGACTCCTCTGTGGGAAAGAGGTCCATATGTGTTTAACAAAAGGGAGCTTTATTGTTTATGAGACTGAAAAATAAAGGTTGCCATGGCTTTAAGATCTGATGATTGGTAATCAGTTTTTATAAATGACCATGAATCACTTCTGTGCTGGACGGGCTTTGTTTGGAATATGAGATGGCTGTTCTGTCTTACAAGTAAAGAATTATTAATGATTCCCCTCCCTGGAGGGTTTCAATTTCACCCATACAAATAGCTGTATATCTACCAAGTATATGTTCAGTGTGCCTATCTATGAAATTTAAAATTATATGCTTTGTGTAAAACAGAATATATAATAGACTCTGAAATTGAATAAAACTTATTGGACTCATTTTTTATCCTTTGTGACATTCTTCTAGTAGGAGAGTTCAGACAAAAGGCATTGCCACCAAGGAGCCAGGAATGCAAAGTCCTGTCCAATTTAAATAATCACTCCTTTCTGTCATGTTTTACAAAGAGATGTATTCAAACATGCTATTTGGGCATTTCTATATTCTGTTCTTAGTTTTTTACAAATATGAGCAGGCAGAGATCCCATTCCTACCTCGTTTGCATGTTTTTGTTACTTGAAAAAAATATAATCCTGGCAATTGTCTCATTATAAAAATGAGAGAGCTTTCTTCTACAATAAACGGGACAGAGGCCTGGCTTGCATGAGATTGTGCTTTAGTTCAAATGTCACATTCCCCTTCTTCTCAACAAATAAGGTAAAAAGTAAATTCCAAGATAAGGAGTTTGTGGCAAATCTGATCATGTCACCTGCCTTTTTAAAATCCTTCACTGGCTACCCATACCATATGGCCCAAACTTCTTAGTATGGCTTGCAAAGGCTTTTCATGATCTACTCTTGATGATCTCTCCAATTTCATCTCCCAACTCCTCTTTCCTAAAGGCATCTGAACCTTTTAATTCTGGGAATGCAGTCTCCTCAATCGTTCTTTCTCTCTCTCTCTTTCTCTCACTCTCACTCTCTCTCTCTCTCTCTCTCTCTCTCTCTCTCTCTCTCTCTCTCTCACACACACACACACACACCCCATGTTGATGACTGCATAAGCCCGTGAATAGTGGCCACAGCCCTGCAAGCAGGAAGGGCAGACCTATGCAAGTTATGGGCATGAATTCATGGGAACTTTCAGCCTCCCAGGATGAAAGAGACCCAATGTTGAAAATCAAATGGCCACTTGATATTTTTCAGGAATGGTTCTCATCTGGGTGCTCAGTGTTGGTCTCTGTTGCTGGTAGGCTGGACAGTTGGCAGTAGTTATGGATAGGTCAATCTTGGTGAGTCAGAACTGATGCATTAAACCCACGTATAGCCTCCATCTCTGCGATAGTGGCTACTCTGTTCACGTGTCTATTGTGCCAACACTGCGGTAGCAGATGAGAGAGAGGCTGGCTGATATCAACTGGCCAAATAATTTTGCCCACTTGGTTTAGTGTCCCTTCTGTGGTAGATGTTCTCTGATGGGTATACACTTACTACAAAAATCTTCACATGTCATGACAACTCCAACTGACCCATTCACATTTCGTTAATCCAGAATTCTTCATTCCTAATCTTTCAACCTATTTCTATTCACCACTTCCCATGAGTCCATACACCTTGAACCTTGGGGGAATTTTTTTTTATATACAACATTGATGGCCAAGTGCATTATCCAAAACTCTTATAATTAGGAGACTTTTCTGATCACTGCTGTCATTCAAGGTCACCCCGAGGCTACTGTATAGGGGCTGTCTACTTTTGGCTTATACTCACATAATAAATTTTGCCCTCTGGTCTTTCTCATGCTCAACCCGGGATGCACCACTTCCTTCTTACAATAAAGCATGAGTCTACCCAACCTATGGCTTTCTGGGTCTAACAAACTCAAATGACAATGAGTAGTTCCAACCACTTGGACATTTGGTGTCCCACTGTCAAGCATTCTGCTTCTATAAGGACCCAGTAGTAAACCAAGAAGAGTTGTTGTTCTTTTAAAGCATATAGCTCTCCATAGCAGTCTTTTACATTACCCATATATGGGCCACAGTAATACCTTCAAGTGTAGAATACGCTGTCAACTAAACTAAAGAGTCCCACCAGGCATCCCTGTGTTCTCCTCTTCAAGACAAAAAGTGCATTATGTAACAGTTTATCCTTTTCTTGGGAGGGACATCATGGCATGCTTCTGACCACTGGGCTTTAAAAAATTAGATGAATATGGCAGACCCCTGAATATTCGCAGGGTTTCTTTCCCACTCCCTGGGATATGTATCTCACCAAGGCTTCTAGTGTGCCCATTACCTCTTCCCCATCCAGCCCAAACAGCATAATGTCACTGATATGATGAATGAATGTGATGGACTGCAAGATGTCCAGAAGATCTAGCTCTGTGCCTAGTATAGCAACCACTAGCCATGTGGCTAGTGGCTAATGACTATGTGAAAAGTGGCTAATGCAACCAAGAAACTGAATTTTTATTTTAATGTATTTAAATATAAAGATTGAATCAGTATAAAATGCTTTTTTTGTTAACACAAATTCATTTTTTTTGGTAGGATTACATGTCATATTGAAGATTACATGGAAAAATGTAATACTGTTATACTATAGAGCATGCTTCAGGGACAGCATCATTCCTAGTATTACACAGAAACACATGACTGGATGTCAACAAAATGATTAAGTACAAATGACTTTTTCTAAGCGTCTGTGCAATATTGTGCTCATTCAAATATTTTCTGTAATCAGTATAAATTACATCAGTACCTATATAAAATGTAATTGATAACTAAATTGTTTGTTATTATTTTAATTGTAATATAATTAAACTATTTTCTATTTTATAGATATAAATACAAATAAGTATTCTAAATCAAAATGAAAGCATATGACTGAAGTAGATGAAGTGAAAATGCAAAAGCTAGTACTATGACTGGAAAGGTAAAGGAAATAAGAGACTAGAAGAAAGTATATCACAAATTTCATGATGAACAGAACTGCAATTTGCTGCCACAAAGAAAAACAAAAATGTTGTTTGTTGTGAAAAAAAATATTTAAGATAATAAGTGAGCAATATTGAGACATTTTCAGCCAATAATATATAGTAAATTTAATAAGAAGATTCCTTTCAACAATGAAAAAGGAATCAAATAATAAAATCAGTTAGCTGAAATCAGAATACCCAACAAAACTTTGTAGGAGTCTTAACAGGATCTGGGCTTGTGACGCTGGCCAGCAATAAAATGCCTTGGATTTTTATACAAAATAGAAGATAATTTTTAGGTGTAGAAATGATAAAATGAATCCTAAATTCATAACCATACAATTATCACTAGAATAACAGATTTTTCCAACAGTATCAAAAATCAGTTGATTCAAAATTTTAAAAAATGCTGGTACTTTTCATTAACTTTAGATGAGCTGTATTAAGAGACACAGACAATATTAAAGAGACACAACCTCATTAATACTTTGGTATTTTTGTTTCAATTTGACTTCCAATTTATGAACAAATGTCAATTCAGAAACTAAAAAATCAGATACATAGCATAGACCTTTTTAAATGTTTTACATCTCTCAAAAACATTTCTACCTAGATATGAAAAATTAGTGACTATGATTATAGATGATGACCTAATTATATTGTTAAAACTGGATTTACTGGTACTTTAAAATAAGACATCGATATTTCCCTTGTTAATTTATCCCATTTTATAATACATATTGGAAATATTTGTGTTGAGTTTTCTGAAGCAAACTCTAGGGTAAGAATCCCTGCTATATTTGTAAAAAACATGCAGTATATGTGCAAAAATCATCACCACTTTATCAACTTTAGAAAAAAATAGAAGACATTAAATTTAATGATCTTATTCTCGTCGGTTGAGTCATGAAAGAGTTGTACAAAGATTTGTTAGAATCAGATATAAACTCTGATTCTAACAAACTATAAATTCCTTGAGACAAAGGAATGCTTGCCAAATAGTTAATAATCAAAGGCAAAAATGGCATGCAATTTACATTTTCTTACTGATATCACACTGCATATAAAATAAACTAATTGTGAAGCTCTGAGAAAAGTTTATCTGTGACCTAGCTACACTTGCATGAAAATTTATGTTGAAATTAAAACTTATTGTACTATAAATCAATAATAATAATTTTACATATTTTTCCAACATGAACCAATATAAAAATTTAACTGTAATCAATACCATTATGTAAATTGATTGTAAAAACTATAAGAAAAATTTGAAGGATGCTTTTTGATATTAATAAATTTAGTCATTTTTCAATTTTTCAATTTAAATGTTACCCCTTTGAATTCAATTTTAATAATATTGAGTTGACAAAAGAATTAATTTACTTCATTTAAAAGCTATAGTTTCCCTGCCCCCTTAGGGGATCCTTTAGTTCATTTACTTTCTTAACTGTTTAGTTTTGAAACTAATACATATTTGCTTTAAAGTCAAGTCAATTCTTTAAAAAAGATATTAATTTGACTTTGAAGAATAGGAAGAGACTAGACTTTGGGTGATGAACACACAATGCAATATACAGATGCTATATAATTACAGAGTTATACACCTGAAATATATAATGTTATTAACCAATGCTACTCCAATTAATTTATTAATTTTATTAATTTTATTAAAGAATAAAAATGAATAAAAATGACAAACCAGCTTCGTCACTGTGAAACCAGACATTAAAAGAATTATTTCTTTTTGATATTTGATTCAGTAATCAATCAACTTTTAGGTGTGTTTGGAACAACCTGGACATATAAATCTATGTTTTCAACTTTCATAAGATCAAGTACATGTCATAAAAATTTAACATGTGAATTGAGATATGCTTTAACTATAAAACACATCAGAAGTAGAGAAAACTTTGTACAGAAAAAGAAATCTCATAATTTTATAATCATTACATATTAAAATGATAAGATTTTAGAAATCTTAAAGAAAATATATTATTAAAATTAATTTACCTGTTCCCTTTTACTTTTTAATGTGGTTATTAGACATTTTAAATTATATATGTGGCTCACATTTTTATATGGGACAGCACTGGTCTAGAGCTTCCCAGCCTATATGGTGATAGAGAACTGTATCACAGCCATGGAGTACACTTATAAATGCATGCAGTTAGCCATTCCCCATGATGTGAATGTGAGCTGTTTCTGACCTTTCTTTGTGATAGTAATAGAGAAGAGCCAGTCACCAAATCAATGGCTGCATACCATGGACCTGAGTCTACATCAATTTGCTCTAGCAAAGATAACACATCTGGCAAGGCAGCGGTGATTGGGGCTACTACTTTGGTGATGTTGTAGTAATTTACCATCATTCTCCAAGCTCCATCCATTTTCTACAAGGATTAGATTCATGAATTAAACAAAAATATGATGAGAATCCTGATCTGCATCCTTCAGATCTGACACTAAAGTCAACTATCCTTTAAATATGACACAAATGTCCAACTACCCCTCTGGAATAGAGTATTGGTTTTGATTCACTATCTTGGCTGCAGGGATGAGGGGGCAGATCAGAGGTTTTCTCTGTGGTAGTTTTGACCTCACAGACTAATGACCCAGAAGGGTGGTTGCACCAACCGCCAAGTATGTCAAACCCAATTATATATTTGAGAATGAAGGAATGACCACCAGACCTTGTATAAGACCCCACATATGCCTACTCTAACCAGAGGATCATATGCTTTAGGGGTCACTAACAACTCAATTCCTGGACCCCACAGTCCTTGGAATGTCTTGCTCTTTCCCATTCCCCAGAGCATAGTTACCTTAGCTCTCTGTGGGAAGGACTGGGGAAGCCATTACCAAGCACGCATGCCATGGTGCTACATAGCCTCTCCTCAGACAACAGTCTTGATTCTAGGTGAACTTTAACATAACAGACCTGCCACCGCAGGGCATGTAACAGTCTTTGGAGTTCAACCACTATCCTATTACGTCCTAGCTTGGTTCTTGGTTTTAAAATGAGACCTTCTGGATGCAACCAAAGATGCCTTCTCACTATTACACTTGGCTTTCTACTGCCTTTATTCACCTTTGGCTGTACATTACCACTCTGCAAAGCATCAGCAGCATTTAGTAATGGACATCCAACCCCACCACACTTATAGAGAATATTTACCATCTCATACATTGATCATAAAAGTCTGTCATATCCCGAATGCCTGTACATTCCATCCCACCAGTTCACCATCTCCTTTCATTACCAGTGAAATTTTTAACAAGTGGAATGCTATCTTCGGCCAAGGGCTGTATATGCACCAGTGATTGGGTATTTAGTGCAGCCTGGCGGCTAATGATACAAAACCTCAACTTATCATCTGCTTTCCTAGACCACTCCTAGTATCAACTGTCAGAGGCTGAGTTATTCGGAGGCCAATGCCAAGATGAAGACATGGAGTTTTGAGTGGAAACTGTTGCTTCCTAGAGGAGGTAAAATTGGAGCTGGGCCTTTGAATACGGCTGAGATAGCAGACAGGGATATGGAGCATATTCCATAGATAGTTTATTAGAGTAGGGACAGAATAAATCAGTGCTTTGAGATAATTGGCTTTGTGGGGAGGACAAATTTGACAGTAAGGAAAAGGAATTAGGGACTGGTTGCATGGCAGAGGAATCTAAAGATACAGAGTGAAAAGAACAAAACAACAACAAAGCATTGCAAAGAAAGAATCAGTATGACCTAGAAACAGTTTAATGAGACAGAGAAAGATCTGGGACCTGGAAGTTGAGATCCCAGGTAAGTTTCCAGAGATGACAATAATTGTGCATTCCAGACATGGTGTTCTGGGTGTATCCCTCTAGTAGCAAGAGTCTGAATTCTGGGCCAGATAAAGGAACAGGCTACATAGATTTGGAAATAAATAGCGAAAGCCTGAAGGGCAAACCTTTGAAAAAAATTCACAAGCTTGAGGGTTGAGGTTTGAAGAATACTCACTTAGGATTGAGAGGAGGAAAACAGAAGAAAATTTGAGGGAGTAAAACAGCCTAAGCAGTGCTGGAGAGTGCCACGGGAGGAGAATTTCATACAGACAGCTCATCAGTGAGGCAAACCCACCACAACTCCCATGAGCCGCTTTGCACGAGTACTACACTGATACTTAATTTTTCCCAGTTAATTTTTAAATGTTTTTTCATTCATTATTTATGACAAATGTTGCCAGATCTTTGATTCTGCCTTCCCTCAAGGTTAGAGCTCATTCCTTTAAATACACACAAAAAAAGAAAATGTGTCTTTGCTGAGGAAGTCTCTAAAAAAGATCTGGAGCTAAAAATCTGTGCAGGGTGCGTTTTCCTGGCTCCTGCAACATCACATCTAGACGCAAATTACTAGATACCAATTTGAAGGGTGAGTAACACAGCCAACAGCTTGTGACCAGGACACAGATCTCCAGAGAGGCCCTATGGGTTTGCATCCTTGATCTGTGTTGAGATATAAGGACAACCAGCGGTTCCACAAAGCTGTGGCTCCAGCCTAAATATACAAAGTCCACTTAGGGAAACGGAGAGCCTCTTATTTTCACATTTAATAAAAGTAAGCACAGCTACTCCTCTCGAAAAGCTTGAGCAATCTTTTCCCTCCAGCACTTGCAAAAGCCTTACAGCCACCCAAACCCACAGTCCCCACATCCAGCTGACTTTAGTTACCCAGCTGCAGCTCCCCCCGCCCTTCCTACATGTGTACTTTAGAACCGCAGTCCTGGTCCACAGGGCTAAGGTCCTCTCAGCAACAGCTCCTTTCCCCTTCTTGCTCCATCTAATATGTGTCTTTCTCCTGAGGAATCCCTTTGCTTCTCTCTCAAGTTGAGACGAATCATTCTTGCACATCCTCTGCTAGCTGCTCAAGGCTGTTTCTGAACTATTTCTCTACCACTTTCTCGTAAAAACCCTCTGCCCCTTCATGTCATTCTGTTTAAGGAACATTTTTGGACCCTCATCATCATCAACAGTCTACTCCCGTATCATGGCTTACTCAATGAAGTCCGTACAAGCTGGCCCACAGTTCTCCTCTCCACCTAGAGCTGTCTCAGACGCAGGTGGATGTCCTTTTGGCAATGCACTCACTCCATCCATGTCCTCCTCACCCAGGCATTTTTTCCTCCATTTCTTTTCCCCATCTCCACATTATGGGCAATTCATTATTACAAGTAACCACTCTACTTTTGAAATTAAAAAAAAAAAATAGACATCGCCTTCTGAGCACGACACTGTCTTACCATGATCCCTCCCACAGCTCCCAAAGCCAATCTCAACCCCATGGAGCATTTTGGTCCTTTGACACCGGCGCCTCTGACTCTCTATGGACTTAATCCTATATTCACTTTCTTCCCTATATAGCTAAACTCCATGGTCCTCATTTAGTCTCTTTCTTGACAAATTCTTCATCCGACTTGACACCCTAGTTTGGGCTACCATAAAGTCTTTTCTACACTACTGAAATAGCTAACTAAGTAATCTCCCAGTAGATTCTCCAATCAACTCTCTTAACCACAAACCCGATCACATTACCTCCCTGTCGTTAATATTTCAGAGGTTCCCGCATCCAAGGGCCTGCTTTATCTAGCCATTTCTTTTCATCTCAATGGTCATCTCCTCCAACTCACTCTTACTAACTTCTGCTCCCATCCTACTGCCATGCTCAACTACTTTCAGTTCTGAAAATGTAGCCACTAATCCCCTACTCCCTTCTCTTCTCTTCCCTCCTCTTCCCTTCTTTTTCCTCTCCTATCCTAACTCTTCCCTCCCCATGCCTCTTCCTAACTCATCTCTTTCTACAGGACAGTTCCTCTTCCTGGAATGGTTACTCCCCTCCTTGCTTCCCCTGGCTCTTCTTATTTATCTTGCAAGTATCAATCTTTCCTAGACCCTAAGTAGGATAACCTGTCTTTGTCCCTCACAAATACTACTTACTACTTTAGCCTTGTAAAAGATCTTGTTATCTGAATTAGAATTGCTTCAATTCCTTAGCATTCCTCCCTCTACATGATATTCGCCCAATACACCCTTTGCTGCTTCCATCTTCCCACTTCACTCCTGATCTTGGCACCCAGGATCCTTCACAGATCAGAGTGAATCTCCTCTCCCACCTCATCTTCCATCTTTCTTAAAAAACTGCATCACTCACATGAGCTCACCCCTCCCCTTCCAGCCACACACAGCACACTCCCAGGCAGTCATTCCTCAGTACACCAAGCTCTTCGATAACTTCACATCTGCATATTTTTTGCCTCCTGCTTTAAAAATGCTATTCCCTCCTCTCCACCTGGAGACTTCCAACTCAGCTGAGAAGCTTTAGCTCAGATGTCAGCTGTACACGAGTCCAGTTCTCTCCTCCGTGTTCCCTCAATATTCTACCCAAAACTATCTCAGGGCACAGGGCACTGTAATCTCAGGTTCATATGTGTGCCTCCCACTGAGATAAGGGTCTTTTAGAGGCAGCAACCATCCATTCAATTTTGTATCCATTAGTCTTTGTGAGTGGAAGAAAAGAGAAAGGGTTTTGAAATTATTAGACAAATGCAGTGTGGTTCAAAATTTTTTCCTTGAGTTCTACAGTTTTCATTATTTCTCTAAATTCAGCTATGTTTTTCAAACAATAACTGTCAGCAAATCACCCATTAAAATTTATGTGCCATAGATTTTGCTTCTAACTAGTCAATATTTATAGACGAAACAGTCAAAACTGTACTGTTTATGTTTTCTTTTAGCCACAAAAAATTGCTAAAGGCAAAGTTGGTTGTTTTAACCATACATTTCCATATTTCACAGAAAGATGGTGATACAGTTTCATTCTGGAATAAACCACAAGTCTAAGTGAAAAAAATTATTGAAAGAAAATTGTTGTTTTGTATGTTTATTATGTTTTCTCAACCTACCAAATCTACTATCATTTAAATGAAAAGTGTAAAGATAAAAAAGAAACAGCAAAAAATATTTGGCTCTTACTCTAGAATTTGATTAATGACTCTAACTTTCTAGAAAATGGTATTATTTCACTAAAATATTAAAGCCTTTGGATTATTATTGACTGAACCTCAAAACAACAAGTTTCTATCTTATATTTGTTCTCTGTCTCACTGTCATTTAAAGTGAAATTAGTTCCATGAAGTCTCAGAAAATACTGGGTAGCAGCCAAATATACATCTCCAGTGGTTCTAACTTGACCCCTGCCCTCTGACATACACTGAGTCTATAAATTAGTGGGGAGTCAAGAAAGATGGGATGAATATCATTGGGGAATTCAGCTTTATCTCTGCTGGAATTAATCAGAAGTTCAAAAACAATAAAGCATTTATTCTTTTAATCAATAAGTATTTATTGGTTGATTATTAGGTACCCAGGAATGTGTATAAGCTTTAAGAATACCGCAATAAAGTAGGGACACACTGTCACTGCCCTCATAGAGCTTGTAGTCTAGCAGAGGTGACAGGTAACTAACTATGAAGCTACAGTGCAGTATAAGTATTATTATAAGAGAAGTATAGGGTGTCACAGTAATATATGTCATAGGGTGTCATAACATGACATATAGTCAGGTGTCAAGCATAGAGTTCAGGAAACTGAATATTCCCTCGTTCTCAAACCAAGAGATGCCAACGGGTATGTTAAATATACTTTTAGGAGTACAAGAGAAGACTTAGGTTTTCAGAGTCCATAGTGTGTGCTCAAAAATACTTATTGGATGAACTAGTGAATAAATGCAGAGGCTTTCACTCAAGGCAAAGTCAGTCTCCTGGGGTCACTGATGACTTGACCCAGAATACAGCAAAACAGTGAATGTCACTCTCTTGGGGAAGGCTGGGTCCTCCAAGTCACCACCGTAGGGTAAAAGAACTCACTAGAACAGCTATAAAAAAAGTCAGCATCCCATCTTTATCAATCTCTGGAAAGAGAAGCCTACATAGCTGACCCTTTTGGGTCTCCTATAGTTCTATAACTCAAGACTGGGAAACAGACAGCTGCACTCACAAATAGATTACCCACACACACCCCAAATGTGTCTGTCTTACATTTTACTGATTTCCACAAAACAAAGATGCCTTGGAATCTTCTGTGCAAATATCCCGAAGACCTGTCAGTGGTGTGACACTTTTTATAATCTTCAAACCAGCCAGACCCTCAAAATAAAGCTGTTCTATAATGGATTGGGGATTTCTAGTTTCTAGACTTTACTTGGCAGAAGGGTCTGTGTCTTTGCCAAACCTTTAAGCAAGTGCTCACAACACTTCAATCTGACATGAGTTGTGTTTAAAAAGGTGTGTGTTTCCACAGCTACCCCTGACTAGGCTGACTGGAGCTTGTCACCTGTTGAGTGATTGCCATCACTCTTTTCCAATGAAAGAGAAATGGGTGCATAATAATGAGAGAGACAGAGAAGCTCTGTACCAGCAGGGAGTTGCTGTTTCTGTGGGGGCGTTCCAAAGATGGCTCCCTGAAGCTTCATCCTAGAGGTGCAGGGCAACTGAAAAACTCAAGTGAATGGGGTAGACAAATGGGACACACCCCAAATGTTATCAGAGGTTTCCCTCCTCTCAAGCCCAAGGGAAATGAAAGATCCAAGAGCACAAAGATATTCAGGAGATTCAAGATACTCAAGATACTCAAGATATTCAAGAGATCATTCGGATCAGCCTGAAGCATCTACAAAATGCTTTATTTCAGCTTTCTAGTAAGGTTTAGGTAAAGCGGGGGACAGGTGTATTACTCAGAGTCAGAAAGCAAATCAACAAAACTGTTGAGTCTAGTAACAAAATCTCTTACCTGCAAATGGTCTTCACCAGAGCTCTCAAACTTTTCCAAATAAATCTCTTTAATTCCAGAAGAGGGTATATCCATTCCCCAGTGGAAGGGGTTATAACCCATAGGTGCTGACTATAAGCATGAAATTCTTAGAACTCATGTGTCGCAATTTTTAAAATATTTTGTGATTTTGTATTCAACTCAGTGAAGTATCTGTTGAGATTAATATAAAATAATTTTTCACCAGATCATTAGACAGAATTGATACTTTAAGAAAATTCCATCTTTGTTCTAAGTCTTTGCACATCTCAGGACTATGGGCATCCAAATTCAAGACACATGCCCTGCTTCATGCGAACACAATTGCTGGTTCTCTGGCTTCCTTTACTCCACCTTAGCAGAGTCTTTTTATACAAATGCAATTTTTCCACCTAAGCCCTCTAGACCCATCTCCTGAGATGTACTCATAGTGGAAAAAGGCAAGGAAAGAACCACCCTCGTCACACAATTCTCGCTTTTTAAGCTCAGTCCTCCAACCTGCAAAGTTATTCCCCAGGTCTGGGCTCTAACCCCTCCGGCTTGGCTGATGAGGATGATGACAGAGAAAGTACATTATGCCCTCTAAAATTGGCTTCTTGACTTTCAAATGTGTACATATGAAATACAGTCGCATAGGAAGCTGACAGAAACTCTGCAAACTGCTCAGGAACACAGAATCCAGAGATTATTAGGGCTCCTGGTACCATTTGCTAACTCTGAGCCACTTCTCCTGAGAAAAGCAATATTCTACGGTATGAATCAAATTCCTTCTTGCAATATCAATCCATCTGTCTTTTCAAATGTATCTTAATACAAATCATACCCAGACATCTAGAATAAGAAATAACTTAGGTGAAAAATGTTGGACCAAAGAAAAATGCATAATGACAAGTTAAGCCACAAATGCCATGTGAAAACCTTATGTGCATCCCCAAGAGTTATTACTCTAATTTTTGAAAGTTGGCATTTGACAGACACCACATACTCACTCCTATAAACTCAGGCAGTCTTTCCTATGCTGGAGCACTCCAGACACTATACCTGTCGTAGCTAATTTTATGTGTCAACTTGTCTAGGCCACAGGGTGTCCAGGTACTTATTTAAACATTATTTCTAGGTGCACCTGTGAGAATGTTTCTGGATGCAATTAACATGTGAATTGGTTAGCTGAGTAAAGCAGAGTGCTCTCCCCATTGTGGTGGGCCGCACCTCATCTGCTGAAGGCATAAATAGAATAGAAAGGCTGAATAAAGAATAATTTTTTTTTCTGACTGTCTTCAAGCTGGGACATCAGTCTCCTCCTACCTTCAAACTCAGACGTGAACAAAGAGTGAAATTTAGTGGCTCTCCTGGATCTCTAGTTTGCTGACTACAATTGTGGGGACCTTACGGCCTCCATAGTCATGTGAGCAAATTCAGATATATATTCCATGTAGAGAATGCATACACTGTATACTCTTTCTATATATAATATACACACACAATTATGTATAATTGATTCAGTAGCTCTGGAAAACCCTGAGTACCATAGCACCTCTGTCACCAGACCTGGGACTGCCCAAAAGTGACAACACTGTCACTTTCCCAGTTCCAATTATAGAGCAAATGTCTTTCTTCTCTCTTTTTGAAATGTTTCTTTTAAAATGGCAGCATTTTCTTGGTTGCTGCTGTCTTTTATGATTGTTGGGTAACCGAGTTTTATGGTATGTCTATTACTAATATACTTGGATCCCACAGAGAAATTTATGTATGTTTCTTAAGTTTAATAAAATATTATGCATATGCTTTTTTTATGTTTTTGGCAAGATTTCCATCACACTGGCTTCGTGCAGTTTATGCATTTTTTATTTTCTATTTGAATATAGGCTTTACTACTTGGGATTCCCATTAGTAATGCTGGAGAACTTGGAGCAGACTTGTAGAAGGAAGAGTTCTTATTTAAAACCTTCCACAATGCATAATTAAATACACGGCAGTGAAGGGTGATAGAGTACATTTAATGGATGAGTCCAATTACAGCGGCAACTTTAAGGAAGAGTTGGCATTCTAACCCCAACACCGTGGCCTTAGAAGGTTGGACAGTTACCCACCTTTCCCCATTTATAGCAATGCCCAGGAGGCCACATGTTATAGAATAGGAGATGATGACTATAGGGCTGTCTCTCCAAGGGACCTACTTCAACATTGTTACCCCTGAATAACTCAGGAAGACAGGAAAGCTCCCACACTATGAGCAGAAGCTCTTTGATTGCTGGGAAAAGGGGACTTTGTCTCAGCTCCTTGCCAACAACTGTTCTTCCTCTTGCCATATCCAAGATACCTTTCTGGGGTCATGAGCCCAGTGCTGCTGGTGCTGTGGCTGCCCACCCAAGCTTCCTGGAGTAGGCTGGGCTTAGGTCCCAAAATCACACCTCCCTCTTCTTTTTTTGCATTCTATACCAAAGACCAAGAAGGAAACTATCACTTGAAAAAAAAAAAAATCCTTTGCGCTCTGCCCCATGTAGTATGTGATGGAAGATCTCACTGTGGTTCTGCCGAGGGGGCTCCCCTGGACACCAAGCCCTGAGCCCACGTTGGATTACACAGCCATGCAGTAAGTACCCACTGCCCCAGGCCCTGCGCCACAAGCCAGGGATGCGTAGGCAGCAAGACCGAGCCCCTGCTATGGAAAGGAAATCAGACAGAAGCAAATCATGTCAATGCAACGTCACAGGCGCTACAAGGCATATGGTGCTGCAAGCTTAGATCAAGGTCACTGATTCAACCTGGTAGTTCAGAAAGGACTTTCAGGACAGCACAGAACCTGAACTGAGTCTTGAAGGAAGTTGGAAATATTAATGAGACAAGGGAAGGCTTCTTTAACTGTCTCATCTATTACCATTTCCAACTTCTAATTTGCTTTTCCAAAAATAGCCCGATGGTAGAAAATCCAGGTCCCAAAGCTTCAGGGCACTGTGTCCTAGTTCCCAGAATCTTCAGGTGGTCAGGACCACTCAGGATGATGCAGGAAATCACCCGCCTGAAGAAGCTCACGCCCACAATCTTCAGCCCTGCTCAGCCTCCAGTATTTCATGAGGGCGCTCTGTTCCTTCAACGCCGAAAGGAATGAAGCTCATAAATGCCTTCTCCTGTTGCAGGGGAGGCAGGGATATTGGGAAAAGATCTAGCCGCCCGAGAGGAATTTCTAGAAATACAAAATAAACGAGGCTCCTGTGTCCTGATTGTCAGGGAGGTATTTTCCAATCTTTAGTGAGTGGTTGCTGCCTCCAATTTAGATTTTCAATCCCACAGCCTAACCCTGCATGGGAAGACAGAGAAAGAGCCTCAATTTCCAGGTTTATAAATGTTGAAAAATTGGATAGTCTCACTAAAACTGTGGTGAGCACTTATGTGTTCATTAAATATGATTGCTGCAATAAGAGTATATACCAAAAACTCCTTTAACCATTTAAGAGAAAACTTAGGCTCCAACAAAACCCCATAGGACAGCATTAAAACCCAGGGTTTTTTTTTTGTTTGTTTGTTTTTTGTTTTTTTTGCTATTCCTTTTTAGCAAACCAATTACAGTGCTGGAGTGGGTGAAACACCCCCAAGGAATGCTATATAAGATCATATAGTAATTGGGCCAATTTATAGTAGGTAACTGAGAAATGCTCGAAATTGTCATTTCTCCTGGTTAGGGCTGAACAGGAAAGAATGTGATTAATAAATAGCTTAAGCAGCAATCAGAAGGCATTTACGATGCGCGGATGCTCAGGGGAGATGAGGTATTGAGAAAATCATTATGATAAAGTGCAGGCGGTCTTTAAGCTGAAGGAGGCTGAAACAACTTTTCAAAACATCGCATTATGGGGCTATTTGGGCTGAAATTGCTTATTAATATTTTCTTTAAGTGGCCATTCGATTACAAGGTCAAACTCTAGGTGAGCTAAGGTAAGCTGGACTCGAGGAGACTTTTTCAGCTTGGATGAAAATCTAGGGTCCCAGAGCCGGAGACCAGCTGGCCTCTCCTCCCAGCTGCCGCCGAAAAGGCAGTGCTGGGCATCATCTCAGTGGCCTGCTGACAGGGTCTCGGCTCCACAGTTCCATGACCCACGTGCGACGGGGGGCATCATCTGAGCGACGACGGACAGCGTCAGAAGGTCCCTGGATATGATCCACCCTGGACAAAACCTTGGGCTCCCAGCAGCTTCCTTCTACACAACCGTTCGGAAAACATACCTGGTGCTGTGTGGACTCCATCCTTCAAGCGGGAGAGTATAAGTTTGAAAGGGACAGACCTCTGGCATTTAGAAGCCAGGCGCTTCCAATGACCGGCAATGTCATGAAGTTTAAGGGTACGTTTATCTGGTGGTCCTTCAGTCGCTCTCTCTGCCTGTTTCTTCCTCAATTCTTCAAGCTACCTCTGTGGGGGACATCACTTCCCTCCTTCTAGAGACAGCAATCCCATCCTTTGGAGGACTGCCTCTCCCCTATTCTAGACAGCGCTGAAGGGGTTCCCCCACCTCCTTCTCCCCATCTACAGATGTCACCCAATGTGATACCCCCATCCCTCGAGTCACAGTGACTGGCTCAGGGTTAATTCCATCATCCAGGTCACACCCATCAGAAGCTTCCCTTCAGGTTTTACATTTGGGCGCTTCTTATCAGATGGGTCACAAGGCTGGGATGACGGCAGCCTCCTGTTGACCACAGTCCCGCTCTCTTCCCGAATGCTACACTGCGGAAGGCTGTCCACGGTGGAAGAGACAGTGCTGAATGCTGACCCCTCCTCCCTGTCTCCTTCCTCCTCTGTGTTCCTAACCTGTGCTTCTTTCCTTTCCCTCAGAGCTTTGCCCTCAGATCACTGTCAGATAACCCCCATGAGGTTTACCTAATTATTTATAAAAATGCTAACTTCCCTAGATAGAGTCAGCTGTGGGCCCATACTAAAAAAAAGGCATGGCAGTCCTCGAATAACATTATTTTATTCAATGTCATTTCATCATAACGTTGACAAGAAGCTGAAGAAACTTAACTCTTATTTATATGAATTAGCCTATGGTAAAATTGTTTTAATTGTACATCCTTTAGCTGAAAGTCACAGAGCCTATCAATGACATTAAGTGAGGAATCACTTTATATCAAAGGAAGGAGAAAATGGTAGAGAAATTAGAAATCATGCAATTTGGGAAATAATCCCAGTATAGAAGATGCCCACCCTCAGGAAGAGAAGAATCTGCAAGTTATGAATGTTGAAAGTAAATATCTTCAGTTCTGTCATGTTCTAGTAGATTCAGAAAAGAGAATGAAACCCAATGTATGGAAAGTACAAAGAGAGATATTTTTTAACAATACACATAGAGACAGATTATCCTAATGGCAAAAGTTCTTTCCATAAAAGATGAGCTCCCTGTCAATGGACATACTCGTATGCTGGATGTTAACAAGGATATTTTTGGACAGATTTTCACATTGGGGCATAAGAAAAAATCACTGGTCATTGATTCTAAAATTTGAGGAAGAATTTGAGTAAGGCTGTAAATACAGGCCTATGTGACAAGCAAATGTTATAAACGTTCCCACCCTTCCCATCGAAAGCAGAGAATAACAGCAGGCATCCATCCCTCACAAAGAGCACGTTCAACTAAACTCCAGTGGTGCTCTGGTGCCTCTCCGTGTGCTGCTGTAAGTCTGATGGAGACGTCAGACACTCTGGGTGAGCAGCTCAGGGCGAGCGAGTTAGGGAGACAGAGCACCTATAGACTAGCCCCTAAAAGTCACCCCAGATCGGAGTCATCAAAGGTTTTATGAACAAAGAAACAGGGCAACCAGCAATGCTCTACACACTTTGTGACATTAGGGACCCGAAAAGGCCTATTGTCTGATGAACATCTACTCCACTCATTCTGATTTCTGAAATTCTACCACTGAGGCTAATTTAGCTTTTATCATAATGCTTTGATCACTGTTGAGAGAGCGGGGGGGAGAGAGAGAGAGAAAACAAGAGAACACACATGTTCTTTTAGGAGAGATGCTCATCTGAGATGCTAGAAGCTACCTAATTCTCCAGCTTTTACAGAAGACCAAGACTTGTCCCTGCACTGAGGCAGAAACTGCCATCACAGGTTGACTGGCTGCTACTAAGACAGCCAGCTTCTCTGAGGACCGAGGCCAGCACACAGCACACGTGAGCTTCGGCAGAGCTGTGTCCCATTCCGGTGACTTCACCCAAGCATGGAAATGCTCTGGACAGGCCAGCTCCAGTGAAGAACAGCACCGTAGGTTGGTGCTTATCTGCACCGGTCTTGAATTAACAGCTAACCTAGTGGATTATAAAATTCAAGAAATCAAAAAGTAAATAAGAGCATTTCTTTACTCATGCTATGAGAGTTATTAAGCATCTAGTTTGTGCTCAAAGCTGGAGGCTGCAGGCTAGGGCAGGAGCCATGCCAGCTAAATGCATCCAACAGTGTCTCAGCCCATTAGGACAGAGAGGTAGAGGCGAGGTTGTACTTGTGGTTCTCACTTGAGTCCACAAGGCCAGGGATCAGTGAGACCCAAACATTGATAACAGCAAGCCCTTGTCCTTGGCCAGAGTTTATGGGTATATGGGTGCTGGCTTCAACTGCAAAGAAGGATTAGGGAGGAGCCCACTATTGACCAGGCAGTCTGATTCCTTCAGAGTCACCAGAATAGAAAAATTAGAATCTGGTGAGAGATTCTGGGACCACAGGAGCATAAAACAGAAAGAAAAAAAAAGTAGGCTGGAAGAGCAGGATTACTATGGTGAAATATAAAGATTAATTACTTTGTCTTATTAAAAAAAAAAAAAAGGAGAGAGAGAAATGCATCAATATCATCTTTTTCAAACCCAGAATCCATTGCATGTCTCCCACAGATGCTGATGTGAACCCAAGCATTGAATGTGGATTATCAAGGCATTTTTATTATGCCTTAACTATATACATCTTAAAGCAGGCTTTCTTTAAAATTCAATAAATGTTAATGTTTAAAAATGAAAGCTCTTTCCTAAAATGGACTCAGGTTAAACCTGAGCCATGACAATCACTGTCATAAGGATAAATTAAGAAGGTTGTTCTGGTCTCCAATTTAATAACACTTTTGACTGCCTGTAAATTGTGTGATATATGGTAATTTGGCATCCAGTATTTGATTGGCTTCCTCTTCCAACCCTTCCTCATAAATTAATGTCATCATGAGCACAGATAAGTTCTTTCCTACCTTCCCTGGGTCTTTACCAGATAGCTGTTAACCCTTGCTTGCCACCAAGACAGTGTTAATATAACAACAACCAAAAGAAAAAAAAAAGAACTATGGCAATTAAAATATTCAAGAATATCTCTAATAATCTATGTGATTAGTTGCAAATGTTTAGCATAGGAAAAACCTGTTTTCTTCTCAAATAAAAAAAAGGAAAAGTTTTAGGATCCCTTCCATACACTAGGCTCCACAGACATTCATAATTATATGGAATCCCAAATATCACGAAGGAAAGAATTCCGTGGATATCCAGACTTAATGAATATGTTCTCATCGGTAGAGAAGTGAAGAGACAGACCACAAAAGCAGCAATTCCAGCGTTTTACTACAATGGGAGTGGGGCGGGGGCGAGTAGGGAGAGTTACAGAGAACATCAGAGAGCACCAAAGCCAGCGTTTGTGAGGTCAGAGAAAGCTTCTCAGAAGTTACATCTAAACTGAGATAGAGCAGAGGAGCAGCCAGGCAAAAATGTACGCACTGGGGAAGGGGCAGAGGGAAGCATCCCTGCAGGTAAAGAAAACAATATGTGGGACTGAGCTCTGCTTATCTGGAGAACCAGATGGGATTAGAATGGCCACAGCATAAACAACAAGAGGGAGAAACTATGAAAGATATGGCGAGAGAGGTATAAGAGTCACTCAGAACAAAGTCAAGTAAACCACTTGTTCAGAGTTTATCTTAAGGGCAGTTTCTGAGCAGGAGAGTGATATGCTTTGGGTTGTACTTTTCAAGGCTCTCTCTGGCTCTAGTAGGAAGAATCCCTCTGGATGGGGCCAATCTAAAAGTCTGGATTCATCAGAAGGAAGCCTGCTATGTAGTCTGGGTAACAAAGGATGGTCAGCCGGACTTGGGCCATCACAGCGAAAACAGAGATAAATTATTAGATCTGAGTAGCACTTAGGAGGTAGAAGCCATAGGATTAGATACTTGAGTGGATGTGATGAAAGATGGAGAAAAAGCAGTCAGTGATGACACCCATGTTTCCGGCTTGAGCAAATGGGTGTAGGAGGCTCATTCGCCCAATGAGGAGCCCGGCGGGAGGCACAAGTCTGCGAGGGAGTTCGGTTCTGGCTGTACTGGTTGAGACACCTGTGGAATTCTCAAGCAGAAATTTTTAGTGGGCAGCAGGATGTGTGAATGCAAAGATCTGGGCTTCTGGGACACCCCGCTTTTCAGGAGCACGTAGTCTATGAGAAGACAGGTGCATTGAGGCAGTGTGCAGGCAGGACCTTCCCATGCGGAAATAGAACTGTCATGTCAAAAAGGGAGGAAGTTCACATTCAGTCGTGAGAACCGGGAATGGCTTCAGGGAGGCAATATTTGATTTAAGACCTTTACCAACGGGGTGGATTTTAGTTGGCGGTTAAGAGGAAAAGTGGGCTGTTTGAAGCTTGGGGGCAGCTGAGCAAAAGCACAGAGTGAGAAAAATTGATGGCACTGCAGGGAATTATGAATATTTACACGTGGCTAAGGTTTAAGGTCTGTTCATAGGTGAACGGGAGGGAATGCAGCTAGAAAGAGGAGTTTACTGAAAGGCAGGAAGAATGGCCTTTTTTTCTGCGATATGGATCCTTCAGAGGTGTTTGAACTGGGGAATGACAGTTTTGATGAGCCTCACAGACTGCTTCTCATCTCCCTGAGCCTTTATGGAGGAAGCAGGAATAGAGAGGCACCACCACAAGATGGGAAGGTTTTGAACTCAGACAGCTCTGGGTTACAATCTTCGCGTTGGGACTTGGAAGCTATGTGATCTTTCTGAGTTAGTTCCTTTTTCCATGGGTGTAAAGTGGGCAGTGTGATACCCACTTCTTGTGGTTCCTGTGAACTTTGAACATTGTAGATTTAAAGGAGTCAGTACATAGGAGACAGCTACCATATGAAGAACGGCTGCTGGGGTGGTGATGGTGGAGACAGCTATAGTTCCTTTTGTCATCTACTCAGTGACCAGGCCCGCCCCTCAAAAGAAGGACATTGTAACAAAAGCAACATCTCAGCCAGGGAAGGGCACAGCCAGCTGGGAGGAACCGTATCCTTTCTCAAAACAAACACACCGTGACTACCTCCTGCTAGGCAGGAGAGAAATCTCAGAACTCAGAGGGAGAGCTGTAATTGCTCGTCAGCTCACCCCCACGTGTCTCCACCTGCACCTGTAAAACAAAAGCAGTGGGCTACAAATCAGTGCCAGGGGCCCCAGCGCAAAAGGAACTTCCAAAGGCACAACCCCCAGAGCAATGTGAATCCAACTTGGGGGACACGACCCAGAAGTGGACGTTGAAATAATACACCTGAAATTCTCCTCCAGGACAGACGATGACGTTCAATAAAATTGAACACGTAAGACCCAGGCAGCAATGCTTTGCCATGCATCGGAGATTCTGTCTACCCTGCTCCCAAGAGGTTGATGGGTCAAGTACGCTGTGATAGAGAGGTCTGGCACAATCGAGATTTCTGCGAGGCATTTTACTGCTTAGAGGTCAACAATAAACTATGCTAAAGAAGGCTGCTGCTCAGACTTTGGCCCACATATGAGGGCTTTGTGCAATAGAGAAAGATATTCCAAACAGAATAACTGTATATTTGGAACCGACAGGTGAAGGAGAAGCAACCACAGGCATGACACAGTAACTGTCAGGGTCTGCAGAGGGCCTGAGATGTTACCCTACTTGCAAGTTAACTTGCCACAATTTTATAGATGCTTTCTTGAGTCTGAGACACAAGACTTTGTTACAACAGAAGCAATAGCCAGAGAGTCAGCACCATCCCTGATTCCCTCCAGGCAGAGCAGGTGCACCTTGATGGATGCACAGGAAGTGGGCTGCATTATAAGAAGGTGATACTGAGCCTGGGGAAGCCAGTGCTTTATAGCAGTGTGTAAGAAAACCTGCTCTCTATCTTGGAGGAGATGCTACCTCATCCTTCAAAGTTACTTGCTACAAACCAACCTTGAAAAATGGTCCAGATAGAGTGGTCAGTGCCTTGCAATCCTGGCATACGCAGCAAGACACCTGGGCGCACAGGGGCACCATGAAAGAGTGTCTGCCCACGTCAAGCTACTGGGGCTGGCCTCTCGCTGTCTACCTGAGCATCTTAATGCATTCTCTCTCTCCTGTGAAACAGGGGTCTTGTTCTGCAGACCTGAAGGCTCACTGAGATGATGCTACTCTGAAAGTGCCTTTACTTAATCGGTCTCCTTAATGACTCCTTAGTGACTGCAATATGATAACCAAGGGTCAAAGACACACGCACGATCGAGTGGGAAGAGAAAGAGAGAGAGAGAGAGAGATGATTTAAGTCCTTTTCAAAACTATCCTTGGCTTCATATGCTGAAATCAGAATATTCTAGCCCTGGGGGAGAAACTTCTAATTCTTAAGGAGTTCACAATCTGCCGCATAAATCAGAGTAATACGGTAAGCTGTGATAAGCACAGCAACACATGTGGAGTTTGAGGAAGCCTTTTGTTCTCCCTAGGGAAAGGAAAAAAGGGCTTCTTTACATGATATGGCAATAGCAAATTATCTGCCATTTTTTTAAATATTGTGCATCTTAAAGTCATATCTTGGGGTTGTTTTGTAGTGAAGAGCAAACTGATAAATAATTTAAAATAATATTTTAGCACCTTTCCCTGAATATATATTTTTTAAAAAGTGCAATCTGACTTAATTGTATGTTGCCATGATGCCATTAAGAAAGTCCCCAAGGGCTATCTGGGACATACCCGGCTTAATGAAAGGTCAAAGGGCATTACTTGAATTCACGTAGACTCCGTTTCATGCCGGCCCTGTGTGTTCTTCTGGCCCCCCTCTCCCAAGAGCAAGTAGGCCCAGCAGTGGCTGCGGTGGCACGCCGTCACTTAAAGAGCTAATTAACTGCTTATCATGACTTTCTCGTTTAGAAATCAAGAAGCTTATTGGAAATCCTGTGGAACCACGAGCTGGAATTCATGCAACTTCATTACTCACTGAAGTCGCAATGCTTTGGATCGTGACAGTTTTGTGTTGCTGTTATTCCCATGCCCACTCCTCCCCCCCCCCCCCATGCATGTACAACACTGAAAGCCCCAGCACTGAGACCGTGTGTCTACAGAACAACAACGTCAGTGCCTGGAGCAGGGAAACATGCGGCAGAAGCAAGAGTTGCCAAGGCAAAACACATCTGTATTTCTGTGAAGACACACTCTACCTGAGGCTGGCCAGAGCCTCAGAAGGACGAGGTCATACTTTAATGGCAAAGAACTGGATGCCATAAAATGGATCAGAATCAATAACCTAGACAAGAGTCAGAGACGAGGGAGAGTCAGACAGTTCACATCATAAAGTTTCAATAAATGAAAAAAAAAAGAGAGAGATGGAGGGCAAGTGAGCATTCAAAATGTCAGGAGGAAGAGGGGCGGTCAGAGAGAACTCAGCGATGAAAAGCCAGGGTCATGGGCATCTCTGGGTCCACTCAGAGCCTCTAGACATGGACGGCTTCTACTTCCGGGCCACACAGGGTTACCCTTTGTGCCCCTCCTTCCTCTCTCAGAGGCGAACCCTGTGCTTCGCGTAACTGTTGGCATTTAGTGAATGTGCCTTTTCGACCTACCTTCGGTGCTTCGCCTCACTCCCACCCGAAACATGCACACTCCACGTTCCAGCCTTGCCCCATGGTCCTACCCACAGCCCTTCTATCATTCTGTTCTCTTCACCTCTGATCCCTCTCCTTTCTCTGCTCTCCTCCTACGTATCCATCCAGATAGATCTGTTCTGTAAGGCACAGCTCAAAAGCCAGCTCTTCTAAGTTCTTGGCAATCTTTGATTGCTTTCTCCTTCATCAGTCTTCCTCATTCCTTCATCTGTGTTCTCATGAATTTTTATTATTACTTATAGGATAATACTATTATATTTTCACTCTGTTTCTAGGCATGTGTACATTGTCCTCTAGCTCATTTTGATAAATTATTTATTGAGCACAGTACCCATGTCATTCTTTCTTTCTCTGTTTCTACAACTTTAGATTTAGCACACGCTTCATAAATGTGAGCTAAATATTAAGTTGTATTTATGTGAACACTGACCATCTTGAAATGTGGGGATTATTCTCAATTTCCCAGAAGACTATGGTATGAAAGCCCACAAAGAAAGTTGTGCCCTCCTGAGAACTCACTGGGGTTCCCCAAAAGAGCTGAGGACACTTGGGCAGCAGATCGGCCATCCTATTGACCTCCCCGCAAAGACTGTGTTACATGCAATACAGGAGGAAGATACGAGAGACTCAGACACCAGGCTCTGAAGGAAGAGGACTGGCGACTCGGAGCCAGCTCTGTCACCGGCTGCAGCTCATCATCTGGGACTTCGCAGCAGGCACAGAGCAGTCCATTATGGTGATATGCGGTGACACATCCAGCCCAGAGTAAATGCTCTTTTTGCTTCTTAAATGTCACAATGTTTATTTCACTTGAACTGCCTCTTTGTGAGTCGGGACACTCAAAGCTCTCAACCTTTCTAGGTGGCAGTCACAGTAAATCCCTGCTTAAGGTTCCCTTAAGTGACAGAGGTGTCTTGGATTGGATACATTAAAAGACAAAACACTGAAAGACAGGTGAGATCATTTCTCCAAAGGCCTGTAGCTCCCTGAAATCCAAGCTTTCCTTGAGATGTGAGTTTGCTTCGTCCATTGACTTTCTTTAGTCAGTTTCATAAGGATGGTGTCCGTTAAAGAAGAAGATGGCCTTGCAAACTCAGAGGAAGATAACAGTACTCGAGAGTTTGGTTGTTTATTTGAGAATCTTTGACATAAATAATGATGGAATTCAGGCAATGCAAAGATTCAAATAAATTAAAAGCAGATTCAATTTGATTTGAGTGGAAGCCAATGACAAGCCCAATAAAAGCAGAGGAATGTTCAGATGGGTATTGAAGTGGAGACGAAGGAAAAGGTGTATAGATTATGGCTGGAAAACCCTAACTCAGGTTCAAGGTTTCAGGTTTGTCTAATAATAGTAAAAGATCTGGAAATTGTGGAACCTATAGGTAAATTTTAGGGACTAGGGATAAAAGCAACAGTTCCAACACTAGGGTACCAAAAAGTTCTTGAAACAAAAGAGAAGTTTAAAAGCCAAAAACGTTGATCAGATAATTAATTAATAATTGAAGAATGTGGCAATCAATTTTAGAGGCAGTAGAGAATGGAGGTGGTTATAGAAATAAAGGGGTAAACAGAAAGTATGAACCAGGAGGTACAGAAAGGAGTAAAGAGATACTAGTTTCTTGAGAATACCCTGTTTAATTGTAAATATCCTCAAGAAAAGTTCATGCTTTTAAAAGATATATGTCATTTACCTTCATGAGGAAGAATTTCATATTTATTTTCAATAGCAAGATAGGAAATTGAGAAATAGGGGCTATGAGTGAACTGTGAAGAAAGAGAAAGTTGGGTTGAGGAGGCAGGCTAGAAATGAGTCCAGACCATTTACCAGGACATGGTGGAGAGACAGAACTGAGCTGATAGGATATATGTGAAGATAATGATGCTGGATGGAACAGGCAGGGAGAAAGGCAACTTCCTTGGCTCTCTGTATTCTGTAACAAAAACTATTAGAGAATTGGTTTCCTGAACTGAGCATGTCGTGCTAGGATCCAACAGCTGCCTACAGGTAGGTACCCTATGACAGAGGAAGAGCCCAAAGCAAAAGGCACAGCGTGAAAATGTAAGATGATTCATTTTGTTAGTGTCCCTCTATCAATCAGCATTAGGACATGACCAACAGCCAGGAACATTGTTGTATCCTGACCAGTGACAGACAGGGCATATCCTCATTACCGGGTTAGAGTCTTCAAGGAAAGATCCAGAAAGGTGGTCCAAGCCTTGGGCACCACTGTCCTTCCAATAACTGAACAGCATTCGGATCATGACAAACCTTTTGAGCAGCTTCTGGCCCCCTTAGAGACAGTCCCTCTTCCTCAGATGACTCCAGCCAGCAGAAAACTTCACAGCTCACTATCCACTGCTGCCACCCACCTCCGGGTTATTTTACAGGCTACTACATCCCAGACAAGGGCAAACTCTCATTTGAAACCTCCTTTTGATTTGTTGACTACTGCTTAATGCTTCTTAACTCTGCCCCACCTAAGATGTCCACTTCCGACTGATTATCCTCAGATATTCACGAGTCTCTGTCCACTGTGATTCACTTGCACAGGTGACCAGTCTGAGACAACATAACTCTCCAGCCATCTCCTCCTGTTTCATCTGTGGAACCAGCAACAGACACAACCAGGAAGAGGCCTCACCCTGTGGAAACTCCAAGTCGAGGACCTGGGTTTCTCAACCCTCACTGCTTCGTTCAAGCCTTTTGTTCCTTCCTCGATCCATTTCTACTCAACTCTGGCTAATTTTGCCACATAAACGTCCCTGAGGCATTATAAAGAAAAACAGTTTCCCACACCGAGGCATCCTGCACCGTGCCTTCATCAGTGCAAAGGCGTTTGGCGGGTCATTTCTGAGTACCTCTCCTACCGTTCCAGCAGAGTTTTCTCTCTACTTCTGAACTCTCCTCCCTATTAATGTGGACCCCGTTCTTGTGTCCCAAGCCACGATGTGCCTCGTCCTAGATCAGAGGGGCGGAAAGGAGAGCAGAGCGAACTGAAGTTTCTACAGGATTTGAGTTCAGGGCCAGACCTAACATCTCCTCAAGGCCTCACTGTTTTCAAAGTAGACCCCTTTCTGGCAACACAGAGCACGGAAGGATCAAGTGCATTTGGACTGGCAAACGGTGATCTCAGGAGCCCCTGGCAGTCACTGATTAAAAATACACAGTCTTCTCTAGTGGCAGGTACAAAGGCACCATTTCTGCCCAGCACTTTACATGGGACATGAATATAAGTGCTAAGTATTGGAAACAGCAAAGCTGAATGCTTTGAGTGACAAGTAATAATAACGGCAGTGATAAAATCTAATAATTTACTAAGCACTGTACTTACATAACCTCGTACAATAATTCTATAAGTAGATACCATAATTCACCTCATTTTCCAGATGAGGAATCAGGCTCGTGGGGATTAAGCAGTTATTACAAATTTACACAGTGGCCCATGTTATGCTGGAACCCACAGCTCTGACTTCTAGAGCCAGCCCCACTCCTGTGACATCAATCTGTCCCTTATTTGTTGTCCCTTGACCAGTGATAAAATCCTACAAACCAACAGCCCCAGCAGCAGCCCTGCCTCTTGGCAGGCTGTTGTAGGCTGCTCTTGGGAAGAGTAGAGTGTTTCTGATCCCAAATGATGGTGACTTTTCACAGGTTTTTTGGGTCTGAAAAATCCTGACTTCAACCCATCTTAATGTAAATTCAACCTGTGTTCTAAGTAAATACCAAAAACAGGAGCACCTACCCAGGAAATGCTGAATGATGGTGTCGAAAATCCCTTGTTTCAGTTTCTTTCAGGCTATCTCTGAACCCAGGAGCAAACAAATGACCTCTTAGAGAAACGTGGGTCACCTGTGCCTGCCGACCTAATGAAGCCAGAGCTCGGTGAGAGGCGTATCTGGGATGCAGCAGCATGCAGGTGAGAGGACACCTGCTTCACAGTGAACCAGACCCCCGCACAAGTCTGGGCTCTCTCACTGATGAGCCACATGGAGTCAGGCATGTCACCTAAACTCCTCTGCACCTCCGTCTCCTTATCTGCAAAATAATAACAATGCCTTCCTTTCAGAGTGACTCTGAGGATTAAATAGGATAATGTGCAACACACTGGGCAAATATAAGGCCTCAGCAAATATTAATATATCCTTTACTACGGTTCCCTTTCCAGAATAAATTGAAAGAAAATGATTTTCATTAAATTAGGATAATAGCTATAATATTAAAGTTCACGTCAAACAATTTGTATTGGATTCAATCTATTATTCTGAAGCAAAATGAGAATCCATCAAAGCTTTTAGATGCACTGTGTTTTTATAATATTTGTCAGATGTCATTCAACTATCTGCCACACGAAACTGTCCTCTTATAGTCCTCCAGGTAAAACAACCACCTTGAAAACATGGTCGCATGGTGCCCAATAAAACTGGTTGTAGATCAGTGCCCAAGAGGTGAAATTAATTTAGAGTCATAATCAATTATCTGCAATGGAATGGAATGAAAAATATCAGTTCATCCCGGATAGTGAGATGAAGTACTGTATTATGACATGTTCGTTTCATTTATATATCTTCACAGGTGTATATGTGTACTTGCTGGCACCATCAAATATATTTTTTATTGTGGGTCCCAATAGAGCAAAATTGAATGCCACTACTTCGTTTGGTACTTTACAGCCCCCAGGAGTCAAGCTTTTCCCAATAACGAGAAGATTCTGGAGATTCTGGGTGGAGCCTCTTGGTAAGACTTCGTGTAGCCTTGTTTGAGGCATGAGAATTGGGTTCAGCTTGTTACCCATAATGTCAAAGGACCACACAGCCAGCCCACCCAGAGACAAAGAGCTATGGACAGATGCAGTTGTCAGAGCATAGATGGTACAGCTCTGTTTGTACACAGCTACGGTGTGGGCACAGTCCTCGTCACCTATTCAAGCACCTGTGCTCATTCTATCTTGGGAGTCTCTGTCACAAACTCACCCAAGTACATGTTCCTCCACGGATCCCCAGACAGTGCCGGGGAAGGGAGGAGATGAGGAGAAGGTTTTATTTTTTGGGTAAATGTCGATTTACTCAGTCTCTTAGGATTATTTGCTTCATTTAATCAAATATTGGTCTTCCATCTTTTATTTCCTGTTCCTATGCTATAAAGAAAATGTGTTGAACTGCATTTTAAGCTCAGATAATATCACATTTTCTTCTAACAGTTCTTGTCTTTTTTTTTTTTCAGTTCCCTTTTGTCGTCTTCTACCACTTCTCACTTCAGACATCTAGGGCTAAACCATGATATATGTCATTTATCCTTAAATTCAATTTTAGAAATAATATATGTGCGTACATTTTTTTCCCCTAAAGGATGTATTTATTTCCTGATTTCAATAAAATGTGATTGACTTCGGTTACAGTTGTAAGAAGAAAATTTCTGAGAGAGACAATCAGATCAGATAATATGTTAATATAATCAGGGCTTCTAAGGAAAAGCAATTTGACAGATTAGAGACTGTATCTTCGTGTGGATACTGCCCAAGTTGTCAAGCCCTCTTTCCCACAGTGACAGCAGGCTCCCTCAAACTTCAGGGACACCCTGTCTTCTCATCACATTATGGAAAGCCGGTCTGGAGCTATATTTGAACCTTTCTGTCAGAGAAGACTAGCACACAGGAAGTCAAGCTCCCCACGTGAAGGGTCCAGCAGCTGCTGCTGATGCTCCTAGATGTCCCCATATCCGTCCCACTGTACAGAGCTAGAAGCCGAGATGTAAAAAGAATAAATAACACTACCTACCCTTCTGTTCTCCTGCACATGAAATCTGGCCATGTTTCTGTGCACCAACTTTGTCTCAACCTGGAAAACCTACCACCCACCAACACAGTGTTTACATTAGCGTGAAGCAGAAAATTACCAGTGAAGAAAGCCATCAGAGAACGGGGGCCCCAGTTCACGGCTATGGAAGGTGTAGGAAGGCAGATACGTTTAGCCTTTCCCTCTCCCTGCACAGCCATTACGGACCTTCACGAGAAACCAGCCACCAACCCAGAGAGAAAGGGCAGAGCAGTGCTGAGTGAACAAAGCAGCTATTTAGTGCTTATAGATAATATCCAACTCCGGCATCAGCGGAGAGCTTGGCCGGCGAGGGCATCTCCTAGGAAACCATCAGATAACACTGGGAGAGACAGGCTTTAACATAAAAAGAGCTGCAGGGGGAACAACACGCGGAGCTAGAAATGAGCCATGTTTCATAATGCAGCAGTCATTTCTTGTACAACACATCGATCGGCCTGCACTGCTCACGCGGGTGCATCCGTGCTAAGGTGGGAATCCTACGCTCCCCGCCCTCTGGAGGTCAGCATCTCAGCTACCCCGTGAGGTGGCGGGGAGCGGAACCTGACCTGGTAGACAATGAACAAGCCACCTTTCAGGGCGGCCCAGGGCACTGGAGGGAGCAGTGGTGATCACGTGGGCTGCAGAGAAAGCAGGATCCTGGGATGGAGGGTGGCTCCTGACCTGCGGAGTGACCTGTGCAGTGGAATATGTGGTCAACAGGATAGCGGCAGCTGCTGCCAGAACCTGCAAGCCTTCAAAACGTTCTCTTCCTCCACTGCTCCGCATCACATCTTTATCCTCCTCCTCCTCCTCCACACACACACACACACACACACACACACACACACTCTCTCTCTCTCTCTCACACATACACACACTCTCTCTCTCTCTCTCTCTCTCTCTCACACACACACACACACACATAGTTTTTTCAGAGGCCTGCTCCTCTCTTTCCCTCTTTTAAATACTTCCAGGCTTCATTTAGATGTTAACTTTAAAAAAAAAATGTGAGATCTTTTTTGAACAGTCCTTCCTTCATTAATCCACCTATTTGGTCAAGAAGGCATGTGGAGAAGTGCCTAGTGTTTGCTAAGCAAGTTTCTGGGATAAAGCAGAGGCCAGAGGAGACTCTCCCACTCATCTCCAAGCTCCACGTGGATGCTGGCCGGGCAGACACAGGACCTGGAATAGTTGGTCCTCACTGGTGACTATTCAAACTCCTGGTTGCCAAGCAACAGGTGGTGATAAAGCAATAATAAACAAACATCACTTCACAATAATCTTCTGAATCTTGTCATTTAGCCATTTTTGTTAAAAACAAACAAGCAAACAAAAAAAGTCTGCTCGAAGAACTGTGGGACTCAGAGGGCATATATTGTCTCTTTGCTGAACATGGTGTCCCTGTCTGCCTGGAGATGTTTCCATCCGAATGCTTCTGTTGCCCAAAAGTTGTCCACCGAACATCATCAGGATATACACCAAAGCTATTTCACGAACGCATGCACTGACGTTAAGCTTTCACAGCTCCGACCAGCCTCACGGGTGCTTGGATCCAAAGCTCTCGTCTGATGACGAAAGCTTCCTGACACTCAGCTGAGCCCCCAACAAGGCAGATGTGGTTTGCCAAGTTAAGCAACAGTGCAAACAAAATCACCAGAGAATTAGAAGGACACATCGCTGCCATCACAAAGAACATAAGGAACGTGAGTGACCTTTCTGTCGGCAGAGGTTAGAACCACGGGCTCACACTGCGGTGGGAAGGTTTTCAGGGCATTTGCATTCATCTGTTTCGAGACTGGAAAGGGCACGGGCTTATGACCAGACCGATCTCGCCGGAATCCTAGGCTAGTCGCTAAAAGTCTACAAGGCAAGCCTGGGCTTAATCCATGATTCAGAAAAGAAAAGTATCCCGAGAGCTATTGCATCAAACTATTGTAAGGATTAAGTGAGCTAAGAAATAGTGTAAATTCCAGTCCTGACTCATAATAGATGTGTAATAAGCACCGCCCCTCTCCCCCCGGCCTGGCCGTCTGCAGGACAGAAAGGCCCCGGCCCCAGATCCGTGACAGCAGTGACAGCAGTGGAACTGCTTACACAGGCCAGCGCTGCCCTGCGAGAGAGAACTCTAAGTCAGCCTGCTCGCAAATGCAAACTGGCCGCTCCCTTTAGCGCGCGTTAGTGATGTTTCCCGGTGCTAATGGGGAAAGATGCAACACTC